>CAUYQG010077384.1:0-41932 GCA_963574415.1 Tarsius wallacei | reverse complement strand
TCACCAGTTGATGAACATTTGGGTTGCTTACTCTTTTTGGCTGTTATAAATAATGCTGCCGTGAACATCCATGAATGAATTTTTGAGTAAACATATGTCTTCATTTTGCTTGGGATTATACCTAGGAGTAGAATTGCTGGATCACAGGGTAACTCTAAAAACATGAGGAACTGCCAATCTGGTTTCCAAAGTTGCTGCACCTTTTTATGTTCCCACTACGCCAACAATTGTTAATTCTTTGTCCTTTTTATGAGGGTATGAAGTGGTATCTGGTTTTGATTTGCATTTCCCTAATGACTAAGGATATTGATCTTTTCATGTGTTTATTGACTATTTGGACATCTTTTTTAGAGAAAAGTCTGTTGAGATCCTTTGCCTTTTTTTTTTTTTTTAAGATTGGAGTACACATGCATGTTTGGTACGTGGACATATTGTGTAGTGGCGGGGATTGGGTTTCGGGTGCCTTTGCCTATTTTTAAAATTGGGTCATTTTATTGCTGAGAATTCTTTATATAGTCTATATACCTAGCAAATATGTTATTTGCAAATATTATTCTATTCTGTGAATTATCTCTCACTCTTGATGGTGTTCTTTGAAGCACAAAAGTTTTTCATTTTAATACTGTCTAATTTATTTTTTATTTTGTCGCTCGAGTTTTGTTATTACATAATTCCAGGTTTTATAGTTTTAGTTCTTACACAGACCTTTATCTGTTATATGTAGTGAGGTTGGGGCCCAACTTCATTCTTTTGTGTGAGGAGATCAGTTGTGCCAGCACCTTTTGTTGGAAAGAGTATTCTTTCTCCATTGAACTGTCTTGATATCCTTGTCCAAAATCCATTGACTACATATATGAGGGGTTTATTTCTGGATTCTCAGTTCTGTTCCATTGATCTATCATTGTTCATTGTCTGTTTTCATGCCAGCACCACACTATTTTCATTGCTGTAGCTTCTTATAAGTTTTGAAATTGGGAAGTACAAGTCCTCCAATTTTGTTCTTTTTCTCTCAAGATCATCTTGTCTATTTTGTGTGGTTCCTTTGAACTTCCACACGAATTTTAGGATTAGCTTGTCACTTTCTGCAAAGAAGTCAGCTAAGATTTTGATAGAGATTGTGTTGAATCTGTAGATCGATTTGGGTAATATTGCCATCTTAAAAATGTTAATTCTTCCAGCCTATAAACATGGGATGCCTTTTCATTTATTTACGTCTTTAGTTTTTTTAACAATTTTTTTTTTCTGAGTTGTAGTCTCACTCTGTCCCCCAGACTGGAGTGCAGTGGCCTGCTCCTGGCCACTGCAGCTACCACCTGCTGGGCTCCAGCAATCTTTCCGCCTCAGCCTTCCAAGTGGCTGGAACTACAGGCGCACGCTGCCACGCCTGGCTAATTTTTTATTTATTGTAGAGACGAGGGCTCACCAAGTTGCCCGGGTGGGTCTCAAACCTGTGGGCTCAGGCAATCCACTCGCCTCGGCCTCCCAAAGTGCTGGGATTACAGGCTGAGCCACCGAGCCCGGCCTTAACAATGTTTTTATAGTTTTTAAAATGCATAGTTGATATTTATTGTGTTAAAGTCATTACTGAGTATTGTATTCTCTTAACTGCTATTATAAATAGGATTGTTTGCCCAATTTTCTTTTCATATTGTATATTTCTAATGTATAGAGATACAGTTGGTTTTTGTATGCTGATGATGTATCCTGCCTATTTGTGTATTATTTTAATAATTTTAATGGGTTTTTAAGGATTTTTTAATATGCAAAATTATGTTATCTGCAAATAGAAATAGTTTTACTTCTTCCTTTCTAATCTGGATGCCTTCGATTTAATTTTCTTGCCTAACTCCCTTAGCTACAACCTCCAGTGCAAAGTTATGGTGAGAGCAGAATTATTTTTCTTGTTCCTGATCTTAGGGGAAAGCTTTCAGTCTTCCACCATTAAGTCTGATGTTAGCTAAAAGGTTTTTATAGCCACTCTTTGTCAGGCTGAGGGTGTTCTCTATTCCTAGTTTTTTAAGTGTTTTTTATTTTCTTTATCATGAAGAGGTATGAGATTTTGTCACATACGTTTTCTATGTGTAGTGAGATGGTCGTGTGGTTTTTGTCCTTTATTCTATTGATATGGCTTATTACATTAATCAATTTTCTGATGGCAATGTTAAGCCAGTCTTACGTTCTTGGGAAAAATTTTTCTTGGTCATGATGTATAATCCTTTTTATATGTTGCTAGTTTTGGTGTTGTTGGGACACTAACTTTTACTGAGTACTTTCTGCCTGGCAAGCCATTTGCATGGATGAACTCATTTGGTTTTCAAACCTATGAGATAGGAACTATTATTATGCCCCATTTCAAAATTGAGGAAAGTGAGGTTCAGAAAGGTTATGTCATCTATTCAAGGTCACACAACCAGGTATCGGCAGAGTCAAGATTCAAACTCAAGCCATCCAGTTTACCACTACACTAAAACACCTCTCATGTGCATATCAACGGGGGACATGAGAGAGATCATTTTCAGATCATACCCAGACCTGTATTTGTTTTCATTGCTTTTATTTTTTATAGATTCCCTCTGTTTATGGCAAGTGATACTGGTTTTCTATTTGTGATTGTGAGGAAAAGCTTCCTTCTGAAGAATATTTATAAAATGCCGCCCCGCCCCCACCGCCCCCCATAAAGAGACTCTCTTTAGAGAAAAATATTAAGTAATTTTACTGGCAGTTTATGGATGTGACTGCATGTTCCATGCTGATTTAAGTGATCTGTGTTATTAATAGTGAAGGAAAGGAATAGAAAATTATAAGCAAGGACATGGCCAACTTCAGGTCATCTCGTCTCTCCTACATTGTCTGGAGATTCGGGTGTGTTCATGCATTTTTGCGTTCGATGCTTCCTCAGCACCTAATCTGTTACACTTACACATGTATGGTGCACTCTAGGGAGGTTTTATGTGTTTTATTTCATAGGCAAACTCAGATTATTGTTGGCGGCTGCCCGGAGCTCAGTATTTCATGAAGATTCTGAGGCTGTCTGTGAACCCCATGCAAAAGAGTCACGATCGATTAGCAATGTCTGCGCTGGCATAGGAAGAAGCAGCAGTACTCAGGTCCCTTCTGAAGCAGAAAGTGTCAGAAGAGTGGTGCTCGTGTCCTAGAGGGTAGAGACCTTGAAGGATGGGTGAAATCAGCACATAGAGCATTAGAAAAGAGAAATTTTATTTCTTAGGTCACCATTTATAAAATATTGAATTATTGCTTTAAGTGCTTAAACATTGACTATGTCAATGATTTTGATGGAATTCTTTATAAAATCTAAATAGTTTTCTTGCTATTTATTTTTATTCTCCTCTCCCACTTTAAAAAAAAAAACCAGTATTTTGGACCTAGTAAGCCTTTCTTGGGCTTACTGGTCATTCTATCATCGAACAAAGCTTTGAGTTATGAATTCATGCTCAGCATAGAACTGGGTGTGAATTAGACACAATGCAATGCCCTCAAGGAGCTTATAGTTTAGGGCAAGAGAAAAAACATGGTAAATCACTTAATGAAGTAGTACAGATACTACAAACGAAGGAACACACTAGATTTGGTGAGAACCAGAAGAGAATGTGGATTCAGGTAGGGCTTGGTATCACAAAAGCCTTCTTTTTTTTTGATGGGGGGTGGTCAGCGGTCTCACTCTGTTGCCCAGGCTGGAGTGCAGTGGCACAATCATGGCTCACTGCAGAATCGACCTCCTGGATTCAGGTGATCCTCCAACCACAGCCTCCTGGGTAGCTGGGACTACAGATGCACACCACCACACCTTGCCTCAGAAAGGCTTCTTAAAGAGGTAGTCATTTCTTTCCTTCGGTCTCTTCCAGCTCTAGGATGATTCTGACAGCGTATGAGGTATTGGTTGGGGTTCTCTTGTGCACCATGACGTTGGGGATACTTCTACCAGCTGTTGAGCTGTGTGGGGCTCTTGTTCCCACACTCAATGGCCCAGATTCCTGCACCTGCCATGGTTCTTCCCTCCATCTTGAATGGCTCTGCCCATGCTCCATCTTTAGGTTTGCCACTCTCAGCATCCAAATGGCTCCTAACCTGTGGTTTTATTTTAGAGATTGACACAGGTAATACCTTAGAAATGGCTCCAAGTGGCCAATATGAGGTTTGAAGCTACAAGGCCTGATTGTTGGATAAGTGGATTGTTCTGTAAAACTCGTTATTTATTTTTAGAGACAGGGTCTTGCTCTGTTGCCCAGGCTGGGGTGCAGTAGCATGATCATGGCTCATTGCAGCCTTGAACTCCTGGGTGCAAACGATCCTCCTGCCTCAGCCTCCCAAGTATCTGTGACTACAGGCACATGCCACCACACCCAGCAATTTGTTGTTTTTTATAAGGATGAAGTCTCACTGTGTTGCTCGGGCTAGTCTTGAACTCTTGGCCTCCAGCCATCCTCCCACCTTGGCCTCCCAAAGCACTGGGATTATAGGCATGAACCACCACAACCAGCCTGTTCTATAAAACTTTTCACTCCAAACCTGTTGAGAATAAGTTGCATGACCCATCTTGGTACACTCTCTGGAATTCTTGTAAGATGAACACAAAAGATTGTGTCCCTTCTTGGCTCCCACATATGCAAAGAAGCTGGCTGTGACATGTGAAAGGGTGTCAGCTCCATGAGGACACTGACCTGTGGAGCCACATCTTGTCACAGTAAACTTCAGTTCCCACACAATCTCCACACTCACCCAGCTCACACCCGTGAGGGAGCAGCAGAATATCCTCTGAATTTCTTCTTTGAATTTTTCCTTGCTTAGTCAAAAGCTACCCAAAATCTAGTCAAGCACCACTTACAGATAGGGATACATTCTGGTAAATGCATCATTAGGCAATTTTTGTCATGATGTGAACATCGTAGCATGTGCTTATACACAGCTGGATAGTCTAGCCTACTACGCACCTAGACTGTGTGGGACAGTCTGTTGCTCCTAGGCTTCAGGCCTGGACAGTACGTTCCTGTACTGCATACTGTAAGCAACTGTCACACAGTGGGAAGTATTTCTATATCTAAACATAGAAAAGATACAGTAGGAATACGATGTTACAGAATTATGGGACCACCATTGTGTCTGTGGGCCTTCATTGGCCTAAATGCTGGTATGTGGCACATGACTAGAATTCTCTAAGTAGAGACAATCTAAGCCTCCTTTTTATTTATATATTTATTTATGTAATTTGTTTGTACATATAAGTATACATTTGTGTGTGTGTATATATATGTGTGGGTATATATTATGTATGTGTGTATGGGTTTATAGCCTCTAGCTAGAGAGCTGTACAGACAAGGAAAATATTTCCCGGCCTCTTGCTGTTCATGAAACCCAAAGGTGACAGTTACCTAATCTTTCAAGCTTGGCAGAGTCTTTTTCTTCTTGAGGAAAAGGCAGTCCAACTGGGAAAAATATGTGCTCGGCAGCTTTCAAAAAGGTACAAAAGCAGGTGTGGTCTAAAGAAAGGGCACAGAACTAGGGTCAAGATATCCTGCTTCTACCCTACCTGTGTGTGACCTTGAATGAAAGTGTCTACTTCTCCATAATACAGTGTCCTTTTCAGAAAAATAATAAAAATAACACCTGCCCTGTTGAATTTGTAGGATAGTTGTGATTGAAAAAATCGTGTGAAAGATCTATAGAATTGAGATATTAGTATAATAACAATAATGCATTACTTTTTAAAGGAGAATTGTTGCAATATTTAATTCATCCCTTCCCTCTGTGGAGAAGAGGCCTTGGACTAGCTATGTTAAACAGCCATATGGGAGGCCATTGTTTTGGACTGAGTTCCTGCACTAGGCCCTAGCATACTAGACTAAAGCAAGGTGGAGTCACTCTTGCTAAATGCCACATAATCAGACAGAAACTTAGGTAGTAGATAGGTCCCAAAACAGATCAGTTCATCCTAAAAACAAGAGATTCAGAACTACCTGAGTGAACATAATAAGGAAGCCCCTCTGCTTTAATCCTTACAAACAAGTAACCTGATGTTAACCAGTCAGGTTTTTTTTCCTATTGTTTTTTATTCCTTACTTAAAAACCCTTCTGTTCTACCATTGCCCAGTGGGAGCGATCATTCTATTTTATAGAATGGAGGCTGCCCCAATTCGTGAGTCATGAATAAAAGCGAATTAGATCTATAAATTTATGGTAACTTTATCTTTTGACATTGACATTTCCTGAACATTTATTGTTTGCTGGCTACTGTGTTAGCTAATCCACATGTTGTAAAGTTATATAATCCTCAGAATAAATCACTGAGGACAGGCCCTCTTATAAAATATGATTGTTTTATAGATAAGGAAACATTCAGAGAGGTGAAGTAACTTGCTATGCTTGTATAGTTAGTGGCAGATGACAAATTAAAACTCAGAACTTGATGTTATGACTATATAGCCTAGTGTTCATATCAGTAAAAATATCTTACTTTTTCATTTTTTTTTTTTTCCGAAAAGTCAAATGGAAAACAGCAGTACAAATCCTTTGCTTACAGAGTAGCAGGATTTCAAGTGTGGGTGTCAGAACCTGCATTCCCAAAGCTGGGTTCTCCTGGAACCCACCCTGCATTTGTGGGAACTCATCAATCCCTTTTACTGGGGGTCTGCCAGCCTGGGGCCCCCCGAAGCCCTTTTCAGAAGCAAATTGCCTGTGAGCCCAATGTTACTACTACCTCCAGTGAAGCCAGGCCACTGACCCTGCATCTGTTATAAAGGCACTAAATTTTAATTGCCACGAATGCCCCACAGTGAGAATTTACAGCTGTGTTTGACAAATGGTCTTCCCAGAACACTGTTAATTTTAAAATATTCCAGGCTCAGTGGCTCAGCCTGTAATCCCAGCACTTTGGGAGGCCGAGGTGAGTGGATTGCCTGAGTCCACGGGTTTGAGACCAACTGGGGCAACTTGGTGAGAACTTGTCTCTACAATAAATCAAAAATTAGCTGGGCGTGGTGGTGTGCACCAGTAGTTCTGGTCACTTGGAAGGCTGAGGTGGAAGGATTGCCTGAGCTCAAAAGTTCGACGCTGGGATGGCCGTGAATGTGACACTGCACTCCAGCCTGGGTGATGGAGTGAGACTCCAACTTACAAAAAAAAGAAAACTTTATTAATTTCTTTTCCAAAATGACAAAATGACCACACATTCATAGACTGAATATAAATAATTATTCTCACTTGGAAGATTGCATAACAGGCAACCAGAAAAGAAGTACATACTTATTCTCATGTATCCCTCTGCTCAGATCTGCAGAACATTTTTCCTCCCTGAATGATGTGGCTTTGGCAGGGACTTTCAGCACTTGAACTAAAAATGTCTGACTTCCTTCTCCCTTAGGCAGTGAATGATCTACAAACACTCATGGAAATCTGTTAGAGAAGCTGAATTTGCAGGAGAAAAGAAAGGTTGCATTAACGCAAAGACTCTTAATTTATTGGGCTTATAGGCTGTTCATTTACTGATTCTCTTCAAGGAAAGTTGGGGGTGCTGCTATGTTAGAGGGGAAACCTTAGGGTTCTTCTGGTAGACCAGTTACTCTGAAGTTTGAGAAGCCCAGAAGCAGCCCAGTGACAGGAGAAAGAGGGGAAGTCAGATACGAACTGGGAACATGTACACTGATCTAGAAAGTTTTATGGAAAATTTCACACATACAGAATTGTATAGAAAATACAATAAGACCCCATGAATGCATCACATGCCATCAGCAGCTATTCACCCATAGAAGCAAACCCCTAAATCATTTTGTCCATATTTAGTTGATATTTCTGGAAGATAAGGACTCTTTTAAAACATAACCTTAGCCGGGCTCGGTGGCTCAGCCTGTAATCCCACGCTTTGGGAGGCTAAGGTGAGTGGATTGCCTGAGACCGCAGGTTCGAGACCCACCTGGGCAACTTGGCGAGACCTCATCTCTACAATAAGTCAAAAATTAGCCAGGCGTGGTAGCACATGCCTGTAGTTCCAGCTACTTGGAAGGCTGAGGCAGAAGGATCGCCGGAGCCCAGCAGGTCGAGGCTGCGGTGGCCGGGAGCGGCCACTGCACTCCAGTCTGGGTGACAGAGTGAGACTCCAACTCAAAAAAAAAAAAAAAGATTTAAATAGCTCTAATGTGTTAACATGTATATTATATTAAATCAATATAAACTTGAAAAATATGTGAATTTACATTACCAAAAATCATTGAAGATAATTTTTTTTATAAATTTATCTTTGGTTTTTAAATAAATCAAGTGTATATCTCCTATATAAAAGATATTTTTTAGCATATTTTTTATTTTAAAATTGTGGGGTACAGTTAAGAATTAGGTATACAAATATGCATTGTTCAGGCACCCTTGTTGATTAGGGGTGTCTCTCCGTCCCCAGACAGATATTGACTACCGTTAATCCCACCTCCCTAACCCCCATAATTCCCACCACTGTCAATCCTTTTCTTATAGTGTTATGATAGATGTTCAAGGTCCACTATATGAGTGAGAAAATGTGATACTCAGATCTTTGTTTCTGTGAGAGATCACTCAGTATTATAGACTCTAGTTCCATCCAGGTTGCTGTAAAATTCATGATTTTGTTCATAAAAGATATTTTCAAGACAGCATAGTGAATGTGAAACATTTTCTATTTCATTTTTATATATGAAACTTTTTCTCTTTACAAACATTTATTTTAAGTTATTTTCATGAGATGACAGTGTAATTACTGCATTTTTATGTAGAAATTAAACTTCAACAATGCTATTTCTATAGCACATGGCTTATAACTTTGAAGCATTTAAAAATCTTACTTATAGACTATGCTATTGTGCTATCAATTCATTAGTAGTTGTCAAAAACTTGGACCGTCGAAATGAGTACTCATTAGAATGCTTTCTTTTGTACTCTCCTAATCTATAATAGTTCAGAGTAATAACAATAATAGCAGTCATTCTATTAATTCTGATAAAGCAGCTAATATTTCTGAAACATTTTCTATAAACTAAGCCCAGTGCTAAGCACTTTAATTAATTCACTCAATCTTTTTAAAGACTATATAATCTAGGTGTAATTATCAGCATCTTATTACATGAGAGATAATTAAAGTTACAGAGCTAATATGAGTTTTCTGAGGTTAAACATTTAATATTTGGAATGTGGATTGGAACAGAAGCAGCCTATTTTGTGATGTCTGTTCTTAAAAATTATTTATTTGTCCCCCAACTTGGTGCACCCACACATAACTAGGACACTCGCTTCCATTTCCATTCCCAGACTCTATCCACGGAGATTCTGATCCAGAAGGTTTTGACCCACAGATGACTCATCTTTGAAGCTCCAGTTCAACAATAACTTCATATGCTTCTCTAAAACAGTAAACGATTGCTTCCAAATGAAAGTTTGAACATCCTGTACAGTTATAGTGTGGTAGACTAAAGATGTCTACACTGTAATATCTGTAATCTGTGAATGTTACCTTATTTGGCCAAAAAAAAAAAGAAAAAAGGAGATGGAGTTCAGCTAAAGATCTTGAAATTGGAATGCTATTCTGGGTTTCCTAGCTGGACCCTAACTGTAATTGTAGCTATCCTTATAAGAGGGAGACATGGGAAGATGAAGAAAAGTCAATGTGACTAAGAGGACAGAGACAGATTGAAGTGATGCAGTCATGAACCAAGGGATGCCAGAAGCCATCAGCAACTGAAAGAGGCCAGAAAAGAGCCTCTTTTAGAGCTTCTAAGAGAGTGTGGCCTTCAAGATACCTTGATTTCAGATTTTGGACTTCTGGTCTTCAGAACTTCGAGAGAATACATTTCTGCCATTAACTTTGTGCTGTCTACAGTAGTCATGAGAAGGGAAAACATAGACCACAGGAAGCCTTCATGAATTTGTTCTTTGCTTCTGAAATCAGAGAAAACTGAACACATCTTGACGTTCATCTTTGAAGTATCTGCAAAGAAACGTGTTACTTATCAATCTAGTATTTCTAAATTCTAGGTTCTAGATCACTGCATGTGGATGGGTTGCCAGACTTAGCAAATAACAATATAGACTGTTTAGTTAAATTTGAATTTAATAAGAGCAACAAAGAATGTTTTTAGTATTAATATGCCCCATATAATATTTGGGACACATAATAAAATTTAACTTTTGTTTATTTAAAATGTAAACGTAACTTGACATTCTGTGTTTTTCTGTCATGTGAAAATGAGTTGGAAAAGAAGGTGGTGAACTTGTCCTCTATTAGAATGAATGTGCAGGGCACAGACTGTTCTGCTAAATTCATAGCACAGTAACAAACTGACACAATATTTTAGAAAAATGGCACAGGCAAGATCTGATGAAATAAAAACCGTGTTCCTGACTCTCATGCAAAAAAAATAAAGAAATAAAGTCAGTGGAAGAAATGCCTGTTAGATTGAACATCTGAGGGCGAAGTTTTTGGTCACCTTACATGAAGAAATCAGAGACTCTCGTTAGGATAATAGTAACAAAATAGGGATGTGGTCCCACATAAAGTTTTTAGGGAATTAAACACAAATAAAATTCTTTATTATCATCAACCACCAGGATGCTAATTAACAAGCAGTGGTCACATTTCCTTGAGCTCAAAACATGAGGAACTTTTGACAGGAGAAAAACGATTGCCCTAGCCCCAGTCTGGTTCAAGAATAAGAGTGAATGTCTGGGAGGCATGTTAGGATTTTAGCAAAACTATTTCACACAGAAGTTATTACTCAACACTTGACAAATTAGAGTTGTTAATTCAGCTCCATCCATCAGTGAAGAAAATGACATTTTCTTTTATGGGCTGAGTGGAGCAAAAATGTCTGAAATGTACTTATGATGTCACCATGTAATAACTAAGTTTACCACAAATTTGCAACTGACATTAAATGTGTGAAAATTCAAGTGCACTAGTAATTGCTTAGTTTTTTGTGAACCTAGCTAATATTATAACCTAGAGAACTTATTTGACCTTAAAATTCAACAAAAATATTTAAACATGCTTGATTCTTCATATTAATTCACCAGACTTAAAAGTATCTTCAGTTAAAAATTTGAACTAGTATGTGCACTGAGTGAGAGAATATCTGCATCTGCTCAATCCCTTTGAAAAAATGGAGCTTTATGCTGTATCTGCCTGGCATCAAAGTTAAATAATGATATTAGTGACCAAGAAAATGAAGAGTTAAAATTTTAAATAATACTTGAAGGTTGTATTTGACTGTGGTTTGTCTCTCACGGCCATTGTTTACCTTTCTTTCTTTCTTCTTTTTCTTTTTTGAGTTGGAGTCTCACTCTATTTCCCAGGGGGGAGTGCAGTGGGATGCTCACAGCCACCACAGCCTCGACCAGCTGGGCTCAGGCGATCCTTCTGCCTCAGCCTTCCAAGTAGCTGGAACCACAGGCATGGCTAAAATTTTAATTTATTGCAGAGATGAGATCTTGCCAAGTTGCCCAGACTAATCTCAAACTTCTGAGCTCAGGCAATCCTCTTACCTCAGCCTCCCAAAGTGCTGGGATTACAGGCTTGAGTCACCGTGTCCAGCTTCTTTTCTTGGTTTTTATTGGTTCCTGGATGTTTAATGCTTAGGAATTCTTCAATGTTCCCTTGGGGAAATGTTCATTCTTTTTTAATTTTTACTTTTGAGAGGAATTTATTTTTGGATGTTGTGCTCACATCATGATAAAAGAAGGATTTTATGGACTTGCATATTTGGTGCAATTTCCTTGACATATGAGCAGAAAGTCAGTTTTTTTTTAAAGAAAAAAAGAAAAATAAGTACTTCTGAATTTAAGGACTGTGTTCAAGTTTGAAGGCATGTTTGGCATCTTAACATATAGCAGGATACACTAAAGCTATAGAAAGAAAATTTAAAGAAAGAAAATATTTTAAAAATGCTTTTAAAACTTTAGATTCAAGAGGTACACATACATATTCCTTACATGTACATATTGTATAGTGGTGGAGAGTGGGTTTCAGGTGGCCCATTCCTCAGATAGCGAACACTGTGCCTGGTGGGTAGTTTCTGATTCCTAATTCCTCTCCCTCTTTCCCCCTTATTGGTGTCCCTATGTCTATTATTTCCATCTTTGTGACTGTTTAGCTCCCATATATGAATGAGAACATGCGGTGTTTGCTTTTCTGTTTCTGAGTCAGTTCGCTCAGGATGATGATCTGTAATTCTATTTTTTTTACTGGTCCACGTGAATTACTCAGTGGGAAAATAATTAATTAAATACCAAGACAAGAGGTTCTGGTGTCCTGACACAGTTACTGACATCCGGACATGTGATGGTTCAACTTATAACCCTTTGGCTTGACCTAGTAGGAAAAGGGTACTCAAATTGTAATGGGGTTATATATGGATAAACCCAACATAAGTTGAAAAGATTGTGTTCTTTATACCTACATTAAGGAAATTGTAATCTTGGCCTATTCATTGTCATGTTTCAGACAATTATATCACCCTTACTTTTACCGCCTTCTATCACGGCAAGCTATGATAAGTTCCTTACAGAAAGGAGATTAATCTCACAGGTGACTTCGACTCTGAGAAGACAGAAGAAACTGGAACTTAACTGATGGCTTCCAACATTAAAGAAAATGCATTGTTCTTCTAGAAACCAATAAATAACTAAGATCAATTTACTTTGAAACTGCTTTGAGATTATATATTTTTCTTTTTTATCAGAGGCACAAATCAATTAAAATATGATAACTATAAAGATGTATGGCTAATAACCTGTCCTCTATAAAGATGGAAAATAATATATGGAAATCTGTATTAATATATTAACTGGTAAATTGAGGTAAATGACACAGCACTTATATACTTTATACTCATCAACTATATATTCATCTTACTAATGCAAACCATAATATAAGAATTACCATAATTCATCCATTCTAAGACATACTTGTTTCACCTTTTAATGTCTTTGCTGCCTGGAATTTTTTTTTAGAAAGTAGGTTTTATTGAGAAGACAGAAATGCTGCCACAGCTGGAGGGGAACCAAAAGGGTTGCCTCGATCTTTTTTTACCATCATGATGTTTCATGATTTTTGCTAGCTGCATGACAACCCTGCTGTAGACATCATTTCGTACACATGCATGAACGGCAAAAAGGCCAGAACAAAAACTTGGAATTGAATGTCAGAAGTTTGAGAGGAACACTGAGGACATTAGTAAAGTACTCTTTTATGTCCCAGGAACCAAATGGTGATGGATACAGGAAGAGCAATATGGTGATTCAGAATGTTTAAACAACTTTCTTAGAACAGGAATTAAAAGTAGATTGGTTGTATATAATATCAAAAGTAGCATAAAAACCTAGCACCAATAGTTTTCAGTTCTTTTATGTATTATGTTAAGAAATACTGGCTAAGCATGTGGGCTAATGATTGTAATCCCAGCACTTTGTGAAGTCAATGTGGGAGGATTGCTTGAGCCCAGGAAATCAAGATCAGCCTGGGCTACATAGTAAGATCTCGTCTTTAAAAAAAAAATGGAAAAAAATAGTTGGGTGTGTTGGCCCCCATCTGCAGTCCCAGCTACTCAGAAAGCAGAGACAGAAGGCTCTCCTGAGCACAGGAGGTCAACGCTGCTGAGCCCTGATTGTGCCACTGCACTCCAGCCTGGGCAACAAAGTGAGACCACAACACACACACACACACACACACAAAAACCACCAAAAAACCAAGATATATTGAAACGCCAATCTTTTTGATGACACAGAGAACCATATTGTATAGAAGAATACAAATATTTATGAATTCTGCATTTAAAAGTGATTCAGAAAACTCAGAAGATGAAAGAGAAGTTTCACAGATACTACTTTGACCAATTTATCTTATATTTTTATTGTATGCATACATAAAAGTTATATATGCTAAAATCTATATCTAATAAAGTCTAAAAGAGCTACTTTAATAAATTTACAATTACCACAATGACAAAACATTGAAGTCTTTTTAAATTGGCATCTTTTATTTAGGTGGCTTATTAAAAAAAACAGAGTATCATAATTATTTTCCCTATTTTAAAGATGAGAACATTGTAGCCTGGGGTAGTCTCATTTTGCCCAAAGTCACACAGTTATTTATCAATGGAACCACCTTTACGTTGAGATTCAGGTCATACTTAATTATGGACTATTTATTACACATTATACTGTGTTACCTTTACAAAGAAAATGTGTCTAAGCCTTTAAAAGAGAAAGAAGATATATCTTATTAGAGAATAAAGGTTCATGTTTTTCTTTCCCCAGTCTTTATAACTTAAGTAAAAAGTTTCACTCTTCTTAAAGCTTTTCATTTTTGCCATTTTTTTTTCCAGCAGCAAGTGTTTTAGCAGAAGACAAAAGAACTAGTTTCAGAATCAAAGCAGTGAAAATTCAAAAAGGTTGAGCAAATAATGCTTAAAGTAGTGAGTTCTGACTAGGACTAAGACATTTATGTTCTTGCCAGTGCTGTGGTATCTGCAAGTGTAACCAGTGAGTATGCATATGAGTGATTGTGTGAATGTGAATAAAAAGAGGGCAGTACAAAACTCATCAGTGACTGCTGCATCCAGATATGTAACTACCATTCTGGAAACACGTTTGCCAGTACCTGCCTCCCAAAAATCAAGCATCTCCACCAGTGGAGTTGCCAGCTGAAGTCAATGAAATGCAAATTTTCTCTGCTGTCAGCTAGAATTGTCATTCTGTATTGGAAATCACACTGGTCCACTTGAACAAATTATGACTCTGTGACATTTGACTGTATATAATATTGCAGTCCATATTCAGAAGTAAATTGGTTGTCACTTAGAATCCAAGTCCAATTTCCAATTATATACAGAAAAATTTTTAAATATGATACACAAAAAAAGACAGTAAGCACATAGTATCAGCCCTACCTCAATTTGAAGGGTTGAGATACAAGTATTTATTTAGTCTCTGTGACTAATGAACAATTAAAATTTCTTCTCATAAAGGAGTTTGTTTAGCTGTTATACTGTATCCTTAAGAAGATGTAAGTAATCTATGCAAAATTCCTAAAGCCTGCGTGTTCCACAAATATTAGCTAATAATGTCACTATTTTGTACCAGTTAGAAAAACTCAGAAGTGATGTTACATTTGCATAATAATAGATAGTTTTTCCTTCAGTCATTTTCCATGTCTGGTCCACCTGCCAAAATTTATAAACAGATTAAAAATTAGATGAATTCCAAGGAAGAGTTTCTGAGTCATCTTCTCCACACAACCATGAATAAAAATTACCAATTTAAAACAAATAGATAAAAAACTCTATTTTAAACTCAGTGCCATTTTACCTGATTTAAGCCCAAGCTGAACTGAATAGTTGAATAAATTGCTTATCTAAAAGAGGTACAGGAACTATGATTAGTTATGATGAAGAGAGAAAGCTAAGATGTGACTTCATTTGTGCTTTCAAGTAGTCTCCATTTCTTTTTGAAGAAAATCAACCAACTTCTAACTTTAGATTGCAATGTGATAGATTATGACCTAAGACTTGGAAAAAATGTTCCAAGAAGTCAGAAATTATAGACAGCAGAATGGATCAAATTCTGTCTAATTTTATTCACTGGAAGTTGAGGGCTCTAAAAAAAAATTACATTTTGCATAATTTTGTGTGATAAGGCATAAGGCTGCATACAAATGAACTTGCTGGTAATGTTGTGAGATTTAAAAAATTATGTTTGTTTGTGTCCAACTCCATGACTGCCTTTGAACTTCAATGATTGTAGTGTTATTACTTACAGTATTGTTATTTTACTTTCAGGATTTCATACTAACTATCAAATACTTTCTCAAGATTTTAAATCTTTGATAATGTCATAATAAATTTAACAGCTTAGAGTAGGAATTTTTTTTAATTTCTAATTTTGCTCGTTGCTAGCAAGGTCATTATGGAATAGGACACAGATTAAGGAGAAAAGCAGGAATTCTAAAAAGGTGCAATTGGTACCTATTGTAGTGGCTCACTAAAAATTAATTATTGGATATGTGAATGGTTATCTAAAAAGAGGCTATATGTGTGGCTATAAATGCATAGGGAATATATTTTATCTACATTAGATGTATTGGTCTGTTTTGCATTGCTATAAAGGAATATCTGAGGCTGGGTAATTTTCAAAGATAAGAAGGTTTATTTGGCTCACAGTTCTGCATGGTGCTGGCATCTGCTTGGCTTCTGGTAAGGCCTCAGGAAGCTTTCACTTCTGGTGGAAGGAAAGGGGAGCTGGTATGTCACATGGTGAGAGCAGGGGCAAGAAGGAAACAAGGGAGTGCCAAGATCTTTTTAAACAACGGACTCTGGAGTGAACTCAAAGTGAGAACTCACTAATCACTGTGAGAAAGGCACCAAGCCATCCATGAGGGATACGCCCTTCTAATCCGATCTCCCCTCCAAGGTTCCACCTTTAACCCTGGGTTTCACTTTCAACATGAGATTTGGAGGTAACAACTCTCCAAGCTATATCATTTGACATAACAAAAGAGACAAAACACTCCTAAAAGAAGACACTTCACTTTAAGGCACTACTTAAGAATTTGTTGTCAGGATAGAGATAAGCCTGAGTTTGAATTCTGGTCTCTCTAATTTTCAGCTTCCTAGTCTATAATGTTACCGATAACAATACCAGCCTGGTAAATTTTCCAGAGGGTAAATCAATCATTTAGAATTTATTTCATAAAGATGCTGTGAGGATTAAATGACATCATGGCTATAAAATACTCCATCTTGCCTGACTCTGAGAAATTGTTCAATAAATATTCTTCTAATTACTATCTATGTCCAAACTGCCTCCAGTGATCCTTAGCTGTGTGAGTGATTGATGAGATAGAGATATACAGAGCACTTTGTGGAAGTACAGCAGAGACTCTCAAATGAAAGCCACTAAGCTGAGACTCGATATAGAAGGAAGAGATTGGGTTAGGAGTAGGCTGGTTCTTGAGAAACGTTTTCTAAGATTTTATATTTGAGCAAGCTTTACAAGTAGTATAACTATTATTCAGACGGATGGGACAAGCAAGAGCATCCTGACGAGTAGACTTAGTAGATATAAAGGAACAGAGGCACCGTGAATAAAGGAGCTTCAGGCAGCTATAAGTCATCCAGCATAGAAGCAGCATTAGAAATGGGGTAAGGGAGCTTGGAAAGAGATGGCCTGCAAACTTGGACAACAACCATATCATGAAGAGTTTCTCATGCTGTGTAACAAAATTAGACTTGGTCATATAAAAGATGGAATCTTCTAAAATGTTTTAACGGAAGGATCAGTGTGACATTAGATTCAGAACCATTTTAGAGTGATGTAGTGAGAGTGATGTATTAAATGTAAATACTGGAGGCAAGATTATCCATTAGTAACTAAAAGTCCAAGTGAGTGAGTGCTAGTCATGCCCATGCCCCTGAAGAGGTAGGGATTCTGTACAAAAGTATAGTTTGAGAAAAGTAGGCTGTACTAAATGTGGTGATAAGAGAAGAATTAAAAACAGGGAGACTTATCAGATGTCTTCCAGGTTTCTGGCTTTCATGGTTGAATGCCGCTTTTTACCAACACAAAAGTTAAAATGGATGGAATGAGTTTGAAAAGATGATTAGGACTTCTCAGAAGAAAACATATATATTTTTTGAAACAGGGTTTTACTCTGTCACCCAGGCTGGGGTGCAGTGGCATGATCACAACTCACCTCAGCCTCAAGCCCCTGAGTTCAAGCTATCCTTCTGCCTAAGTCTTCTGAGTAGCTGAGACTATAGGCATGCACAACCACACCCAGCTAACTTTTTCTATTTTTTTTTTTAGAGATGAGGTCTTGCTGTGTTGCCCAAGCTGGGCTCAAATAATCCTCTTGCCTCAGCCTAAGTCCTGGGATTACAGGTGTGAGCCATCATGCCCTGCCATTTCTTTTTTAATAAGGTGGAAACCCATATTTTATTCTTCTACTTTTTCAATTCTTAAATGCTGATAAGATTTAAGTGATTTGTTAATTTACTGTCCATTGACTTATTGATGTGACAACTTTGAAAATATATAAGTACAAAAATTTGATATTACTATAAAGTTTGAATTGCCTTGTGTCATCTGTATTTCCTGTATATTCCACTTGACAAGGAACCAAATTATCTCAATGAAGAAGGTCAACTCAGCAGCAAACAGATAAATATGGAAAATTTCGTTAGATTTTTCTGACACTAAGAAGTTACTTATTTTAGGATGTAGAAAACTTTAATGACTATCCAATGAAATTGTCAGATAGTAATTTAACTTCAAATTTATCTGTAGAAAGGGTCATCGTGCCATATAGCCTGATTAGTTAGTCTGTACTATGCAGACAATTAAAGTTGAAGTTATCATCATGATGCCAATTAGCTGTTTTACAGCTGATGGATCTTGCCAGATGTTGCAAGAAAAAGATTTCTGAAAAGTTGTTGTTACAGCATTTGTGAATATAGTTTAATACTGGCCACAGAAGCTTAACGTTTACTCCACAGGAAAACTGATGTGCACTCTTTTTGGAGAACTTCCTAACATTGATGAAGACCTCAGATGGGACTTGAAGCAGGGTCAACAAAATTTTTCTGTAAAGGGCCAGACAGTAAATATTTTCAGCTTTGGAAGCCAAATGGTCTGTGTTGCAACTATTGAACACTGCCATTGTAATGTGAAAGCCAACCTATAGGTAGGTAATCAAATGAGGACATATGTGTTCCAATAAAACTTTATTTATACAAATAGACAGAAGTCTGCATTTGTTTCCTATAATTTGCCAATGCCAGCCCTAGAACCTAGTCAATAATTTGTAAGCAGGTGAAATGTCCTCACAGGGCCCTGACTCATATATTGATAGTACCACAAGGATTGCTTCCTTGTCATTTATCAAGCAGTAAAAGTGTATTTCCTCTAAAGAAACCAGAGTGAATATAGCAGAAATGACCGTTATTGATGTTCGCCAGATAGACCTTTCAAATCAGTTTGCTATAGCTGGAAACACTCAGTTTCTTTGTCTGTTATTTTCTGCTTCTAACTCCTCTCTTACTTTTAATTTCTTCCCTGCTACCAATTCTGTTATTGGTTGTTTTTGTTATATTGTGACTGTATTATAATATACAACATTTGCATCATAACCTTACCCTTTTATGGCCTAGGCATCTTCCTTTCCCTAAACACAAACCCCATGTCTAAACTCTGTAATCCATTCCGTCAACCTATTCACATCAAGTGCACCAAAGCTTATGCAGAGCCTGTTCCACCTGGACCTCCTACCTCATTATACAGTGTTAACATCTCCTTAGGGTCACTGGTGGAACCCACAGCCTTCATATTAGCTATACCACAACCAAATAGGGGATGATATCTGCACTGACCACCTTTTTCTCAGGACTTTCAGCTAATCCATTATCTTGCAATACTGTTAGATTTCTTTTTCTTACCTGGTTATTATACATAACCCCTGTTGCTCATCAGTTATTTCTAATCTTGGTTTAATTACTATTTTGTTAGACTCTTCTGACTTTTTCAGAGTTGTCTGCACTTGCCAAAGAGATAATGCACTTAATGACAGCAGGACACCTGTGATATACTTACAGAGGTATGTAAGATACACAGTTATATAGTCACATGCTAATCTACATATCCGTATGTTCATGGCATATTCGATAAAAACAATTGTAATTTATCAATCAGAAAATTATATTTTTAAATTACACTTTTATTTTCTAATACTTGTAGATTCTCATACAGAGAAAATTTGTGCATCCATTTCTCAATTTCTCCCATTGATCACATTTTGTAAAACTAATATAATATCACAACCAGAATATTAAAATCAATACAGTCAAAATACAGAACATTTCTATTATTGTAAGTATCCCTCAAGTTACACTTTTATAGCCTTGTCACCCTCCCTCCCTCCCTCCCTCCCTTTTTCCCTCCCTCCCTCCCTTCTCTAACTCTGTTTCTAAACCCAAACAATCCCTAATCTCTTCTCCAAATCTACAAATATGTCACTTCAGGGATATTAGATAAATGGAATCAAGCAGGATGTAAACATTTGGGAATGACTTTCTTTTATTCAACATAATCTCCTGGACATTTATCCAAGTTTTTGCATGAATCTATTGTATTCAAGTTTCTGTTTATTGCAGCCTGGTATTTTGTAAGTTGTTGGATTTTATGAGGGTAAAGTTATTTGTAGTGTTCCCTTGTTATCTTTTTGGTACTGCAAGATCTGCTATAATATGACCTATTTAACCTCTGATACTGGTGATTTTTTCTTCTCTCTTTTTATCTTGCCAGTCTCACTAGATGTTTATACATTTTTGAAGTTCTTTCAAAGAATCAGCAATTTGATGTACTGATTTTTCTCCATGATCTTTCTGTTTTAATTTTTCATTGATTTCTGTTCTTATCATCAATAGTTCCTTCATTTCTCTTTCTTGGGATGTATGCTACTTTTAGTTCTAGTTCCTTAAAGAAGAAACTTAGATTATTGATTTGAGACCTTTTCTCTTTTCTAATATAATAATTTACTGTTATAAATTTTCCTTTCAGCACTGCTTTAACTGTGTCCTATATAAATTGGTATATTATATTTTTATCTTAATTCAGTTCTGAGTATTTTTAATTTTATCTAATACTTCCTCTTTGAACTATAGATTATTTAGAAGTAAACTTAAACAAATATTTATTGATTATAGAGTTGTGGAGTACATGTGAGAATTTACTACCTAAGTAGGCTGTATGCAGGTGAAGTTTGGGCTTCTAGGTGACCATCATTCCCCCTGGATAGTGGAACAAGTACCCTTTGTGTCATTTGCCTCTCACCCTATTCTCTCCTTCCCTCTCTCTCCTAGCTGTGCCGGTGATAGCCAATCCCACCATTGTGCTAATGTCACTAGTAATCAGGGCCCACTTATGAGTGAGAACATATAGTATTCAGTTTTTTGTTTCTGTGATAGTTCACTTAGTATGATGGTCTCCAACTGCAACCATGTTGCTGCAAAGGCCATGATTTTGTTCTTCTTTATGGCTGTTTAATACTCCATTATTTTCTTTATACGGTCCACTTTCAATGGACAACAGGATGGGTTCCTTTTTTTTTTTTGCTATTGTGAAGAGTGTGACAATAAACATGTATATGCAAGTGTCTTTTTGGTAGAGTGATTTATGTTCCTCTGGGTATATTCCCAAGAGAGGGATTGCCGGATCATACAGAAGCTCAGTTTTTAGTTTTAGGATCTGCCACACTGCTTTCCATAGAGGTTGAACTAGCTTACATTCTCACCAACAGTATAGAAGCGGTCCCTTTTCTCCATACCTGCTCCAGTATCTGTTGTTTTTTGACTTAATGATAGCCATCCATACTGAAGTTAGGTGGTATCTCATTGTAGTTTTTATTTGCATTTCTCTGATGATTAGTGAGACTAAGCATTTTTCTCATGTGTCTGTTGACTACTTGTATGTCATCTTTAGAGAAGTTCATGTATTTTACCCACTTATTAATGGAGTTGTTAGTTTTTTGTTTTTGTTTCTTTCTTTCTTTTGCTATATTTGAGTTCCTTGTAGATCCTGGATGTTAAACCTTTGTCAGATGCATAATTCACAGACATTTTTTTTTTTCCATTCTGTGGGTTGTCTCTTTACTCTCTTGATGGTTTCTTATGCTGTAAAAAGTTTTTCAGCATGATAAGGTCCCATCTAGCTTTCTTAGATTTTATAGCATTCACTTTGGGGAACTTGGTCATGAATTTATTGCCTACTCTGAAGTCCAGAAGAGTGTTTTTTACCTTTTCTTCTAGAATTCTTATAGCTTGAAGTTTTACATTTAGGTCCTTGAACCATTTTGATTTGATTTTTTGTATATGGTGATAGGGAGTAGTCCAGTTTCCTTTTTCTGTATGTGGTTAGCCAGTTTTCCCATTCCCATTTGCTAAATATGGTCTCCTTTCTCCAACGATTGTTATTGGTGGCCATGCTGAAGATGAATTGGTTGAGAGACTGTGTTTTTACTTCTGGAATCTCTGTCCTGTTCCAATGATCTTTGTGCCTATTCCTATGTCAATTCCCTGACATAAGGCAACCTCTTCAGGGTCCCTACCCACTATGGGAACTTTTCTGTCCTCTCAATAAATCCCACTTTCTCACTTAGGAAAAAAAAAATACCGTGACATCTTGGTTCCTGTAGTTTTGTGATAAAGTTTAAAGTCTGGAAGCGTGATACCTCCTTCTTTGTTCCTTTTGCTGAGGAAAGTTTTTGGCTACTCATACCTTTTTGGGTTTCCATATTAATTTCTTTATTATTGCCATTTTCAGGTCTGTGAAAAAAGATGTTGGCAATTTGATGGGTATTGCACTGAATCTGTAGATTGCCTTGGGTAGGATGGACATCTTAACAATGTTGATTCTTCTAATTCATTAGCACAAGATGTTTTTCCATTTTTTGTGTGTGTCATCCTTGATTTCCTTGAGCAGCATTTTGTCGTTCTTCTTGTAAAGGTCTTTCACTTCTCTAGCTAGGCGGATGCCAAAGTATTTCTTTTTCTTTGTTTTTTCATTGGATTGTGTTTTTCATTTGGTTCTCTGACTGCTTGTTGCTGGTGTATAGAAATGCAACTGTCTTTAGCACATTGACTTGGTAACCCCAAACTTTATCAAAGTCATCTATCAGTGTGAGGAAGCTTTTGACAGACTCCCTGAGTTTTCTAGGTATAAAATCCTATTATCCACAAAGAGGGGTAGCTTAACTTTCTCTTTTCCAGTTTGGATACCCCGATTTCCTTCTCTTGTCTGATTGCTGAGGCTATGACTTCCAGCACTATGCTGAACAGGAGTGGCAAAGTGGGCGTCCTTGTCTTGTTCCCGTTCTTAGTGGGAACACTTCTAGCTTCTGCCCACTGAGCAAAAATGCTGGCTGCAGGTTTATCATAGACGACTCTTATTGTTTTGAGGAATGTTCTTTTTATGCCTAGGTGTTCGAGGGTTTTTATCAAGAAGGGATGCAGGATTTTGTCAATGCTTTTTCTGCATCTAATGAGATAATCATGTGGTTCTTGGTTTTACATCTGTTAATGTGCAGAATTATATTTATGGTCTTTTGAATGTTGAACCAGCCCTGTATCCCAGAAACCGAAGCCCACCTAGTCATGGTGGATGATCCTTGATATGTGTTTTTGTATCCTGTTTGCTAGAATCTTGTTGAGAATTTTGGCATCTATATTCATCACGGAGATTGGTCTGTAATTCTCTTTCCTTATTGGATCTTTGCCAGGTTTGGGTATCAGTATGATGTTAGCTTCATAAAGTGAGTTAGGGAGAATTCCATCATGCTTGATTGCCTGGAATACTTTTAGTAAGATTGGTATCAGCTCCTTCTTGTATGTTATGTAGAATTTAGCTGGGAAGCCATCTGGTCCAGATGCTTTCTTTGGCAGGGAGGTTTCTTATGACTGAGTCAATTTCCTGGATGGTTATTGGTTTGCTTAGAGTTTCAATTTCATCTTGTTTCATTTTGGAAAGTTGTGCAATGTCAGAAAATCCTCCATTTTATTTAGATATTCTAGTCTATTTTCATACAGATGTTCCTAGAAATCTCTAATAATCTTTTGAATTTCTTCATAGTCAATTGTTACCTCGACTTTTTGTTTCTAATTGTGTTTATTTGAACTTTATTTCTCTCTTTTTAAAAAATCAATCTGGTCAGGAGTCCTTCAACCTTATTTATCATTTATCCTTTCAAAGAACCAGTTTTTTGTCTTGTTGATTCTTTCTATGATCTTTTTGTCTTATGTATCCTGCAGTTGTGACTTTATCTTAGTGATCTGAATTTTTCTACTGAAATTAGAATTTAGATGATCTTGCTTTTACATGAGGCGTTAGTGTGTTTACTTGTGATATTTTTATTTTGTTGATGTGTATGTGCAAGGCTATGAATTTTTCTCTCAACATTCCTTTCACAGAATCCCAGAGATTCTGATGATGTATCTTTGTTTTCATTTATTTCCAGAAATATTTTTTCTGTCTTGATGTCTATGTTGACCCATAAGTTGTTTAGTGTCCATGTCTTTGTGTGTTTTGGGAGGTGTTGTTGGAGGCAATCTTTATTTTTATTCCACTGTGATCTGAGAAGATGGATGGAATTATTTTGAACATTTGAACTTGTTCACACTTTGTTTATATCTGATAATGTGATTGATCTTGGAGTATGTTCCATGTGTTGATGAATAGAATGTATACTCTGTAGTTGTTGGGTGGAGTGTTCTGTGATGTCTATGCATCTAATTTGATGGAGTGTCAAGTTAAGCTTTGAATCTTCTTGTTGGTTTTTTTGCCTTGATGATCTGTCTAGGGTTGCTAGTGGGGATTGAGGTCTCCAACTGTGATTGTGTGAGTGTCAGTATCCTCTCTTAGTTTACTTAGTAATTGATTTATAAAACCCGGTGCACCTGTGTTAACTGCATATATGTTTAGGATGGAAATTCTTGCTGGTGGATTGAGCCTTTTATCATTATGTAGTGTCCTTTTTAACTTTTGATGATTTGATCTACTTTGTCTGGAATTAGAATAGCTACCCCTACATTTTTCTGTTTCTAATTTGCCTGTAAAGTCATTTTCTAGCCTTTAACTTTGAGTCTGTGGGTGTCTATTACAGTGAGATGAGTTTCCTGGAGGCAGCAAATTGTTAGATGCTTCTTTATTCTGTTTGCCACTTTATGTCTCTTAAGTGGCACATTCATTCCATTTATAATCAAATTTATTATTATTATTATTTTGAGTTGAAGTATCACTCCATTGCCCATGCTGGCATGCAGTGGCACACTCTTGGCCACCCTAGCATCGACCTTCGGAGCCCTGGCAATCCTTCTGCTTCAGCCTTCCAAGTAGCTAGAACTACAGGTGCATGCTACTGTGCCTGGCTAATTTTTTATTTATTGTAGTGACGAGGTCTTGCCAAGTTGTACTGGGTTGGTTTTGAACCTGTGGGCTCAGGCAATCTAGTCACCTTGGCCTCCCAAAGTGCTGGGATTACAGGCTGAGCCACAAAACCAGACTAAATTAATTATTAAAATGTTAGGGTTTATCTCTGTTATAAGGGTCTTAGTGGGTTGCTTTGCTTCCTTTTTTCTTTTGTATTTGTATATGTGTGTATGTGTATTTTTATCAATGATCTGTATGCTGTGGTAGCATTGTGCTTGCCTGTACTTTTGTGATGGGTATGACCATTCTTTTGTTTCTGTGTTCAACACCTTCTTAACCCTGTCCTGAGGCGCTGGTTTGGAGGTGGCATTTTCTGTTAGAGATTGGAGGTCTTGGAAAGATTTTACTTCTGTGTTACTGATGAGGGCTAGTTTAGTTGTATAGAAAATTTTTTTGCTGGAATTGCTTACATTTGAGAACATTAAAAATGGGACTCCAGTTCCTACTGACTTGTAGCATTTCTGTAGATAATTTTTGAGCAATTCTGATGGGTCTTCCCTGGTAGGTGGTCTTTTTTCTCTTGCTGCCTTTAGGATTTTTTTCTTTCATGCTTACTTTGTAGAGGCAGATTACTATGTATCTTGGGGATAGTTTTCTCATGTGATACTTTGTGAGGGTTTTCTGACTCTCTTGAACTTGAAAGGTCGCCTTTCTAGCAAGATGTGGAAAGTTTTCTTGTTACTTTATGAAATACTTGTTCCATGGTGTTCTCACTTTCCCTTTCTGCTTCAGTGATATTAGTCAGGTACAGATTTGGTTTCTTGACATAGTCCCACATCTCTGAGAGGCTCATTCTTTTTGAGCCTTTTCCATATGTTTTTGACAGTCTGGGTTAGTTCCATATTTTTATCTTCAAGCTTTAATATTCTTTCCTCTGCCTGGTTGATCCTGCTTCTTATACTTCTTGATGTGTTTTTAACTACCAGGATGTAGTTCTTCATTTCCAGTATTTAGCATGGCTTTTTAAAAATTGGCCAAGTCCTCTTTTGCTTCCTGTATAACTTCAGTGAGTTTTGCTTCTATTTTATTGTAGTTCTCCTTATTCATTTTTGCCATCCATCATCTGAGTTCTGTGACTTTCATATAAGACATGTCATTCTGTAGGGCTTCCACTGTTCATGCACTGATAGCTGCTTTTTCAGGTATTGTCTCTTTAAGACTCAGGATTTCCTGTTGTGTTATGTTGTTGCTTTTTCCTTGTGTTGTTGTTGTTATTCTTCCTTGTTTGTAAAGAGCAGCTCTTTTCTATCTATCTTTCCTATTTGGTTGTATTGCTCTGAAGCTAGTTAAGATTCTTCTGTTCTAGGGTCTTTTCTTTCTCCCTCTCAGTGAGAGAGAGAGAGGCACTTACTTCTGTTCCATTCTCTATCTTGAAAAATGCCCATTCACTGCAGTTTTTCCCATGGTTAGTCTGGGTAGGTTGGTTTTCAGATCTATTGCAAGGACTCTTCAGAGGAATGTGTAGTGGAATGGGACATCTGTTTGCTTGTTTGTGGCTTAGAAAGATACCTTTCCACTGGGAATGCCTTCAGCTGTTGTGTGTTGCTCCCTTCCTGTTCAAGCTTGTGCTCAGCACTTGAAGGATATCAAGTTCCCTGTCATTGGGGTATCTGCCTTGTGGGTGCCTAGGGCTGACAGGTCATCCATCCTGATGTGAGGGTAGAATTGGCTGCCAAATATTGCCAGCCAAGTTTAATCTGCAGGCAAGCTTTCCCAGTCTGGTAGCCAGCCACTGATCTCTGCTGGTAGACGTGCATGCTCAGAAGCTGTCTGAGTGCAGGTTTGTTCTGTTTGGCTTCTGGTCACCCATTGCTGGGACCTGATCAGGACTATTCCTCCATGGGTCCAGTGGCTCATACATGACTGGGAGGTGGGAAACAACCCAGAGTGTGTCAGGCTTACTCACTCTCTTGTACACAAGGCAAGGCTTCCTAAGTGAGCCTGGCACATGGTAAGGGATGGGGAGTTCCCAGAAACCAGCTTCTGCCATCACAGCACTCTACTTACTGATCTCTATGTGTTTAAAGAGACCTCCACTGAGTACAACGTGTTTCACCTGCCCAAAACTGCTCAGGGTGTCTGCATCCAATGGTGGCTGTGCCCTACTCTCGGCCTTGCTCTACGAGAGAGGCATGAGTCTGCTCCTTCTTGGTGGCTATCTTGGATCTCTTAGAAGTAAAGTTTTAAATTTCCACATAGTTAAAACATTTTCTTCAGTATTTCTGTTTTTGATTTCTATTTTTGCTTTCATTATGGCCAGATGACATAATATACATGATTTCAATTATTTTAAACTTCTGAGGTTTATTTTGTGGCCCAGAATACAATATATTTTGATGAATATTTTACAATCTTAAAGAGAATAATCTTTCAAAAGTGTCTGAAAGTTTCACTTTCAGAAGGACTTAAATGTCAAACTTCAATAATCAAACATTTCCCCTTAAATTATACATCATAGTGACATTGTCTTGTAGAATTACTTTTCTTTACATTTTATTTGGTGCAACTCTGCTAGATCTAAAAACACCAGCGACTTTGCTTGTGATGCAAACAGTCTCCAGTATCTTGTCCTTGACTTCACGATTCACATCTTAAATACTGTTTCATTTCACCAAAACTTATACTTGTATATTATGCGAATTAGATTTTAGAAAAGAAACAGACAAATACAAATACTTGATTTGGTAGTACAGTTAAGTGGGAAGGGAGTGGAGAGAAGTTTGGGAGTTTATTCTGCATCTTTATTATTTATTAATGAACATGTTTACTACTTAGACAACTTCATAAATTGGACATAAATATTCATATAACATTCCATGATAAAGCTAAAAATATTTTGCAACTCTTCAAATATATGCTTAAAGTATTTAATATAATTTAATGTAACTTCCAATCTGGAAAAGATTAGTCTCTTTACTAAATGCAACTATAAACCCTGGAAATAACCAGAGACAATCAAGCAACTCAGAAAGGTAAAAAGTGGAAGGTAAACCCTTTAGGGGACTCAGGATTGGAGGATATACATAATGGCAGGGCATCATACAATCCACTCCACCACAGCCTACAAAAGAAGGGAATCCAGGTAGTTACAAATAGAAAGGAAGACATATAAAGAACAGAAAGAAATATAATAGAAATAGAAAGTTTCAAAAGAAATAAAAGAAAGATTATTAGAATATCAGGAAAGAAGAAAGTACATGAAAAAAATTTAAGATATGGGTAGACAAAAACACTACTCTTCACCTCATGTATTTTCTAAATCATGTGTGATGACTAAAATAAAAATTATAAAACTATCTAAACTCAAGACAATTATAATTTAGAAGTGAGGATGTAAAGAGACCCACATGAAAGTAAGTTTTCCACACTTCACTAAAAGTTAAAAAATGTTGATAAATGTAAGCTATCATGAGTCATATGTGCATTTTAGTTAGTAATGCTCAGACCAGGGACTAGGATAACTCTGAAAAGTGGTACAATAAAAAACAAAACAAAACAAAACAAAAAACCAAGCAAACGAAACAAACATTGTAAGCTAGGCATAGTGATGTGCCTGTAGTCCCAGCAGTTCTAGGGAGGCAGAGGTGGAAGGATTGTTCTGAGTGTAGGAATTTAAATTTAGCCTTGGCAACATAGTGAGACCTCTGTCTCTAAAAAGTACAATAATAATAATAGTAACAATATAAATAAATCAAGATAACATTCTAAAAACTGTGCAAATGACTCACAAAAAGACGAGAAGATTTTTTAAAGTGACAAGCAGAGAAAGCAAATACAATGCAAGTAATTTGTCAGACATAAGCCCAAACATATAAAAAATTACTTTAAATGTAAATTGTCTATATATTTCAACTAAAAGCTAGTGATTTGAATGATAGATTTAAAACCTCACAACCCTCTTTATGCTGTTTACAAGAAACTCTCTTCGATTTTAATACATAGGTAGGTTGAAAGTAAAACTATGGAAAAAGATATACCATACAAACATTATTTTTTTAAGAAAAAGCAGAAATGGCTATGTCTACATCAGAGAAAATAGACTTCAGAGCATAGAAAGCTATTAGAGACAGACATTCGGTACTGATAAAATATCAAGCACCAGGAAGACACAATTATAGTAAATGTATAAAATGTAGAATTTCAACATTCTGGAAGCAAAAACTGGTAGAATTTAAAGGAAAAATGGACAAATTTACAAACATACTTGTGGTATTTAGCATGCCTCTCTTAGCAACTGTTGCAAATACTAGACAAGATTTTATATGTGAAAAACACAATTAACCAACAGAATCTAATTAATATCCTTAGAACATCTGAAGTCAAACTTAAAGTGAAGTATAGTAAATCATGCTATTATATGTTTTCTCTGGAAAATGTAGGCTAATGCTTATAGATCCACTTATAAAAATTTTAATAATTAGCATAGAGTCCCTAATTTAATCTAATCTTTAAGAACAATAAAAAATAAGTATACTGCATTTGTTTGACGGCTAGATTATGCTGATATAAAAAGTAAATCTGGAAATCTCAGTGGCTTACCACCGTAAACAAGTACTATTCATTCAATGGGATGGGAACAGAAACTCCCCTTCATTTTGTAGTTTGATCATCACAAGCACATGGCTTCCAGGGTTGCTGTATTAGAGAAAGAGTGGGAAAACTAATTTTACTTTTTTTTTTTCTTTTTAATAAGTCAGGCATGGTAGATGGCTTATGCCCTTTTGGTTTGCGTGACATTGAGGTATTCCAGTCACATGACCATAAACCATGTGCCAAAGGCAGGGGAAAAAAGTGTAGTTTTGGCTTTATATGTGTCAACACTTGGCATTATTTCCTGCCACGGTTATTTTTATTTTATAAATGACAATAAACAGCAACCTTTTCACTATTACTCTGATCTTTTGGATACAATTTTCATCACATATTTAAGAGGGTTTCATATGCAAACTTTCTTGAGATAATTAATAAAGGACTCCTAAATACATAAACCACTTTGCTTTAATGAAAAAAAAAACACAAAACTTTTCTTAAGTTGTGATTTTCTGCAAGATTTCATAAACAATGTCTTAGTAGAGTGTTAATTTAAAATGCTGATGAAATTTGACCAACTTACTTAACATTGTATTAAACCACTTAAAAAATGATCATAGACATATGCTATCCTTAAATCAATGTGAGGTTTTCTTTTAGAGACAATAGTATCAGGATTCTTCACTAAAATGTGAAAGCTGACTCAGCAGAAAATATATCCGCTATCAATTGCATTGCTGGTTACACAGGCAACTTTTTTTGGTCAGTCCCGAGAAATTAATGAACAGTTTTGATTCTGCTTAGCTTGGAGAACTGATAAGAATCTCACTCCAAAGTAATGTGAAAGAAGCTATAACCTTTCATTTTCTATTCTTTTAAGAATAATTAAAAGACTTAATTAAAAAATCCCTACACCATTCAAAGTTCTTTTTGACTCCTAACTATAATAATGCTATTTATCTGATAAGCCTAACTATCTATACCCTAGGCTGTAATAATCTTTTCTTTGTATTCTGACTTTGTGAAAGGTTGAATTTTTTTTTAATGGTAAAGTGATTATTCTTACTTCTCTTTTAACTTGCACAGGCTTTTCTAATTTATTAAAGCAATAAAACATTTCTTTCTTTTCTCTATAGATGAGATGAGTTATACAGAACACCTAGACACTATACATGCAAAACAAAATATAAATAATTAATTTTTTTAGAACTAAAATACATATTTAATGATGATGTTTTAAGATTACTTATAGTGTTCAAAGCATACTGATGAGAATCAATTAATTTGACCTGAAAGGAAAGTGTCAAAGAAAGATATGAGACAATTATAATATTTTTACTGATCTTTGAAACATACATGTGAGAAGTGCTCAGTGATTAAGAGTCAAAAATGATATTCCAGGATAAAAGCATCAAAACATAAACTGTGTATAATCTGGTGTTGCTAGAATATGCAGCATATGAAAGGTGTACATGGAAATAAAGCAGGGAAAACCCCCTCCAGAAACTTTTCAACATAATTAATTTTTTAAAAATTCTTTACTAAGGAACAACTATATGTATGCAATCTAAGATAAAAACCAGATTTACAGAAATGTATTATAACATATCAGACATTCTATTCTGTATTTTGATACAACTTTTGGATTTAGGTACTATGAAAATATTTGAGATCTGCTTTTAAGATAATTTTCCAATTGAATGTCAAAGTTCTTTATTGATTTATATCAAGGCTTAGAATGTTACAAAAAGGCACCACAATGGAAAAGGCATGTTGAGTCAGCTGAGTCAGAGCTGGTTTCATAAGTAAATCACATGTAATTCATTGACATCGGTACCCCATAGTGAGAAGCATCCCACACCCTATATTCAACATGCTGAAATTGCTTAGATAATTGTTGAGAAGTTTGGTACCAAAATGACAGAGATTAGGTCTAGGTCCTATTATTCACTGTACAGAAAGTTAATCACTGAGACAATATTGCCAGGGAAGAAGGCTTTTTTTTTTTTTTAATCCGCCTGAAAGGTGGGAGCCAAACCTCAAATCCATCTCTCCCAACCTACGAAAATTGAATATACTGCATATATTGGGGAAGGAATGTAGCTACATGCAGGAAAACAGGAATTAGAGAAGAGTAATTAAGAGGAGTTGGTCAATTGGTGGTTGATTAAACAATCAGGTGGTTAAGGAGTCTGGTGTCTCATGGTTCAAATACAGTGATCTAAGTTTTAGTTCCTTGCTATTGTCTGGGAGAACTGGTGGACAGTTTCCTGAGAAAGGAACTCAGACAGAAACTCAGACAAATGTAAGTTTCAAATTTTAAGATGGGATGGGTCAATTTCTATTTTTTAAAAAAATAACAATCAATTCTATGAGGAATTTGGGCCAGTTTCAAGTCGACAAACATTTTGCCATTCAAGTGATTTACCATTTAAGAGAATGTTAAATGTTAAAATAACTCAAATTACTTGTTATAAATGTAAGTGTCAAATGGTAAACACTTTTCGAAAGTCAGTGTAATAGGCTTGTCTTTATTATTCATTTTTCATTTATTCCCTAATTCATTCATTTGCACATACACACACACACAGACACACACACACACACACACACTCTTAAGTATATTCAACGTATTATACTAGGTACAAAGATCATTATGACAGGAACCTGAGATCAAGGAATTTATGCTCTTATTAGTGAAAGTGAAACATAACCAGACACACACAAAAAAGTCTAATAAAAAAAAATATATATATATGGGAGAAAATAGAGAAGGATTTATCTAAATTAGGATTTAAACAATCAAGGAGATCATAACAGAGATGTTGACAGGTCATCCCAAATTGTGGTTAAAAAGACGTAACTGGGAAATTTCTAATGGAAAGTAGGCTGAAGTTGGTGTTCAGTTCAGATAAGGCTGCACAATAGTGTTCTACTATCATCAAAATCACAGACATTAGAAAAATATATGTTCTGTAGCTAAAACTTTCTATCTCTAAATAATTGTAAACTTGGAAATAATAAAGTAGATTTTCAAGTTCAATAAATATTTTATGTTTAATTGTTCATATGACTAAATTTGCACATATATTATATATTGAGATAATACATTCATCATCACTTTTAATATTTTACAATTGTTATCACGCTATATCTAATTTTTGCCTAGAAACGATTTCTTTTTCATATGCTCAGATTCACCTTCTGTTTTAAAACTTACTTTAACTTCAGTGAGCATGACTTTACCACCATTAGGTGAGATAAACTAGAGTGAAAATTCAGTATCTGAAATCTATCTAAAGCTTCTCTTGAGAAATGATAACATCATTTATCAATAGAGCATTCACAACATGTATGTTTGTGTTTTTCTATGACCCTTTGTAGCCTAGTATTTTCAATTGTTGAATATAGTTTAGGTGGATTTTTAAAAATATTTTGATAATGATCTACACCAAGCAACACATGTTCCCGCGTGATTCAGTAAACACACACACACACAAACACACACACACACACGCACAGAAAACTAGGAAAAAATTATCATAAAACAGCATTATGATGCTAATATTTTTTTATTTTTATTTTGCTTCATTTTGTTTTATTCTGTGAAAAAATGTTCTAGTTGAGATCCATTAAATTTATTTTATCCTCTACTAGTATGTAAAAACTCAAAGTTCAAAGTTTTAAGCAATGTGATCTGTTTATTTCTTTGGATTAAAAAAATAAAATTAAGATTTTGTTCTTTAGTTGGTTGTTTTACTTCTTTAAATAGTCTCTCTTCCTTCAATATAGTCACTCTACTTTTTTGCATTTTGTTAAAGTAAAAGCAATTTTACCTTGACTAGAGGCTAAGCATATTTTCAAAATACTAACTATAAAAAATGTATGTTAAAAAATAAATTGTAATGTTTTCTTCTTGTCAGTAAAACAATGAATCATCTTAATTATTTTGATATTAAAAATTACTTTATAGATTTGAGGGCTATGACACTGAAATTTAACATGGTTGGTTAACTTCTGTGAAAAACTGATTTGCTAAGCTAAACCAAAATGCCAAAGAGCTCGAGGTAATCACATATTTGGGACTGTGTGTTTTAATATTAATAAAAATGACTTTTGTGGAACAAAAACAAGTTACATATTGTGCCTATGAGAAACATTATATTCTAAAAACTTTTAGTCATTACATTTTGATCCTCATCATTTTATGATTCATAACATCTATTGGATTTGATATTGATTTGCCTTCTCAAAACTTTAGGAACCTAAAAATGATAACAAAAATAGACTTTCAGTTGACTATAAATGAAGAGTATTTCTGTACTACAAATGAAAATATTTTGGGCTGGGTATGATGGCTCATATCTGTAATCACAGCACTCTTGGAGGCCAAGGTAGGAAGATTGCTTTAGACCAGGAGTTCAAGGTCAGCCTGGGAAACGTAGTGAGAACTTATGTCTCTAAAAAATAAAAATTAGCTGGGTTTGGTGTATGTATCTGTAGTCCAGTCCCATTTACTCAGGAGACTGAGGCAGGAAGATTGCTTGAGACCAGGAGTTTGAGGCTGCAGTGAATTATGATTGCACCACTACATTCTAGCCTGAGCAACAAAGGAAGACCTTATCTACATACATACATACATACGTACGTACATATTTTTGTTTTGATTCCCAAATGCACCTATATTTCTTAATTTCAAATAAAAAATAAATAACATTTAGAAGATTTTAAAAATGTAAGCTGTGTGGCAGGCAATATGCTTAGCATGCACACAAAATATCTTTTTGTGTGTGAGTAAGCAGGATTTATTGAGAGGACAGAAAATCTCCCAAAGCAGAAGGGCACCCCAGGATGTTACCCAAAGTATCTTTTTAATACTCAAAAAATCTTTAAGGAAGATTTTTTTTTTCATATTTTAAAGGCGACATGATTTTAAAGGAAATAATATTGACACGCTTTGAGCTTAGTCACATCTGAGTCATTAACCATTATGCTGTACTGGTACCTCTATCATCACACGTATTTAAATTATTAACATGCATTAATGCAATTACGGTGCTAGCAATTTATCCCCATTCAGAATGGAAAATATGTCCTCACAAAATCATAACATATTTGCTTCTGTGTGTTAATCACGCCTTCAAAACATACACAAAACTGTATTCCCTTACTTTAATTGAGACCGGACAGAATGACTTCAGGGAAGCAACATAAAGTGGTTGAGTCAAAAGAATAACAGGGGAAAAGAAAAAAGTTATGTGGGCATCTTAATACGGCTCATGCTCAAGGGACATTGAGGAATTAACAATTGCCTGCCTCACAAACGTATGCAAATATGTTCACCTATGGAACTCAAGGGGAACATATAACAGATACCTTCTTGGAGTAAATACATAATTCAACAGCATTTTTCTAATGTCACTCATTTGATTCATAGTTGTTATCTCTGATTTTCAGTATTTCATTAATATGGATTCACAGTAATGTGTTGCTACAAGGAGTGACTAGCAGAAGGAAGCAGAGGGCGTGGGAGGGTGGTCATATACTGCCACGAATGAGAAAAGCATGATTTAATGCACTAGCCTTTTCACATCACCTATTTTTATCTGATTTTTTTCCCTCTGAAAAGCTCACCAATCTTAATAAATATGTATACTCTGAAGCTGTAATGAATGTAAGTAGATTTATTAACTTTTTGAAGTACTTATTGATAAACGACATTCACTGAGACTTTTTCTTCCTTAAGGCAATTGAACATTTTTATCAATGAACAAAATGTCATTCAGAATTAATTTAAGAATAGATGCTTATTATAAATATTTTTACCTCAGGACATTCTATATTATCATTTTTCATAAGGATGGTGAAGATATATAAATTCATTCTAAAATGAATTATCAGAAAAATATACTTTAGTTAATTTTGTTTATTATCATATAATGATAGGTAACAATTTAAGGCTTTTTAGGATACAAAGCACATATTATGCATACATTGGCATAATACACATCTAACTAAAACTTTTATTTATAGTCAATTATTCTCTCAACATCACGTAGTTAATAGAGGATACCTTGGAATTAATCAGGAGAGTAAATGAGATAATAACATTATCTACATTTCAACAAGAAATCTAATTGGGTGTTGGTTATCTGATATTTTTCCTACGAACACTAGAATTATTTAATCTTTAAGATTTTTAAGTGTTTTTAGAAAACAGAAGCCACTGTGTTAATTAGAGCCACATTTGACCCTTTGGCGTACTTCAAAGAACTTTGATTAATATTCATATAATTCATCAGCATTTAAACTGACATTTACAAAATGCTTAGCTCAAATTTAATAAGTTTAGTGTTCTCCTTTGTGAAGATAATTTTCCTCTTGATGCAGGCCAAATGGTGGTTATTATAACTGCATACAAAGAACACATGTTGGTGTGAAGATAAACTTAAAATTAATACAATGCTTACTAATACAGTGACATAGTAGATAATCAATTCATGAATCAGTCAGTGAAATCTAACTCCAAATTTATTGTGTTTTTATGACATTCAAATTGTAACTTTAAAACATTTTTTTTGGCTGAAGAGAAATCTTGCAAGTTTTCCTCATCTTTTTAAATATTTTTGTTTTGAACTTTTAAAAAACAGATCCATTGATCACAGAAGATGAGATTACATTTTAAAAGTAAGATGCATATTATTATGTCTTCATTAAGATTCTAAATCCAAGGAAAAGCTAATTATCCAAAATACTGTAAAAATAAATCTTTAAAAAAATTAAGAACTAATAATCACTCAATAATTGCTGTAAACCAATTTAAGAGGTATGATTGACATATAAAAAACTGTATGTGTTTCGTGCCTACAACTTGCTGAGTTTGGAATTAGATATACACCCATGAAACTATCACCACAATCTGTGTCATAAACATATATATCACTTCCCAAGATTCCTCCCACACTCTTTAGTTGTTACTATTCTTAAAAACACTTAATGTAAGACTTACCCTCTCATCAAACTTTTAAATATACATTATGGTGTTGTTAACTACAGGCACTATGCTGTATATCAGATCTCCAGCCTTTGATCAACACTTCTCAATTTTCCCTTCTTCCCAGCTCCTGGTAACCACCATTCTACTCTGTTTCTATGAGTTTGACCATTTTAGAGTCCTTCATCTGGTAGTAATATGTATTACTTGCCCTTTTGTTTACAGCCTATTTCACTTAGCATAATGTCCTCTTGGCTTGTCTATGTTGTCACAAAAAACAAGATTTTCCTTTTAAAGCTGAAACATGTATGTTCATTGTATGTGTATAATATAACTCCCTTATCTAGTCATCTGTATATGAAAATTCAGGTTTCTTTCACATCTTGACTATTGTGAATACTGCTGCAATGAACATGGGAGTGTAGATAGTCTTTGAGATTCTGACTTCAATTTCTTTGTATATATATACCCCATAGTGGGATTACTGGATCATATGGTAGCTCCAGCAATTTTTTGAATAATCTCAATATTGTTTTTCATAATGGCTGCACCAATTTTCATTCTCACCAGCAGTATACAAGAGTTCTTTTTTTCCCACATCCTTATGAAGACTTGTTAGTTAGTTTTCTTTTCTTTATTTGCATAAGAACCATCCTAACAGTTTGGGGGCGATATCTCATTGTGGTTTGGATTTGTATTTCCCTGATAATTACAGATATTGAACACCTTTTTCTAACATTGTTGGTCGTAAGTTGTCTTCTTTGGAGAAATGTCTTATTTGGTTCCTATGCCCATTAAAAAAAAATTAGTTACTTTTTTTCTATTGAATTGTAAGAGTTGTATATTTAAATATTAACCCTTTATCAGATATATGATTTGCAAATATTTTCTTTCATTCCACTGGGTGTCTTTATATTTTGTTTATGTTTCTTTTGCTGTGCAGAAGCTTCTTATTGAGATCTTATCTGTTTTTGCTTTTGTAGCTTGTATTTTGGGATTATATCCAAGAAATCGTTGGCAAGACCCAAATCAAGTCATTTTTCACTCCTAAGACTTTAACGGTTTTAGATCTTAACATTTAAACCTTTACTCCACTTAAGGTTAATTTTTGTGAATGGTGTAAGATGAGGGTCTAATTTCCTTCTGTTGCATGTGAATATCAAGTTTTTCAACATCATCTATTGGAGAAACTAACATTTCTCCATTATGTACTTTTGTACCCTTAGTAAGAATCAATTGCCCAGATAGGCGTGGGTTTGTTTCTGAGCTCTTTATTATGCTCCATTGGTTTATATGTCTGTTTTTATATAAGTACTACACTGCTTTAATCACTGAAGCTTTATAATATATTTTGAAGTCAGAAGTCAGAATGTGTTGATGCCTCTAGCTTTGTTCTCAAAATTGCTTTGGCTATCTAGAATTTTGTGTGTATATGTGTTTACATTTCTGTAAAAAATGTGTTTGGGGGTTTTTATAGCAAGTGCATTGAATTCTGTAGTTTACTCTGGGTAGTATAATTCAATAATTATAATTCTTCCATGGACATGAGGTATTTTTCCATTTATTCATGTTCACTTTAATTTACTACATCAGTGTTTTATTGTTTTCAGTGTGCTAGTATTTTACATCCTTGGTTAAGTTTATTGCTATGTGTTTTGTTATTTTTCATGTTATTGTAAATGTGATTGATTTTTCTTAATTTCCTTTTCAGGTTATTATTGATGCCAAAGCACACACACATACATACACACACACTCACACACAAACCCTGATAAGAATTGTCATTATTGCAAATTGAAGAAATACCTAATATCATAATGTATATCTCCACTTATTCAGGTTCTGTAATATCTTTTAATAAGGTTACTTAATTTTCTCTATTAAAAAGTTATAAATTTTGTGCGAGATTTATTTTAGGGGCTCATAATTTGCTAAGATTCTAAATAATATATTCTATAAAATTTTTGTGTTTTAAACATTTTGTGGTATCTAAAAATGCATATTGAAATATTGATCTGTATTTGGCAACTTTCTAATCTCTCACATTGCCTTGAAACTTTCTTTGATAGTTTTTCTAGATAATTCTTCTCTATTACCCTCTAACTTTGCTGTCTTACCTGTCCAATGTAATTCATATTCACTTTCTTATTTTGTATTTATTAAAATTTAATTTTGGTACATTTTTATATCTCTTATTTCTTCTTAAGACACTTAATATCTCTTTTTTAAAAACTTAGGCATACTAACTATATATATTTTGTGTTTTACAAATCTTGTATCTGTTTAGCCTTTTCTTACTCTTGTTCATGAATCCTACCACTAAGTACATGTGATCATTTGAATTAAACAAATAACATGAATACAAATAGTTCCTCAGTCACCTCTCAAGCTCTCAGTAGCTATATGTGACTGGTGCTTCCTACATTGGATAGTGCAGATATAGAATACTTTCACTGTTATAAAAAGTTATCATGGGCAGTCTCAGTCTAGACAATGACTCTCACTAGGGTACAAAAAATTGCGCAAATGTGCTAAATACAGATGTGTCCTCATGAGTATGTTACATATATAAATGTATTCTGCTAATTTCAATATGTGTTTGTCAGAAATAAGTACTGCTTGTGCGTCGCTCACAAAGAAGAATCTATAGAGGAGCTGGTAGGTGATTGGTGGCTCCTTAGCCTGGAATTCTCTGTGTTGGCCATGGCAGTGAGGTAAAGACAGAACAGTTGCTGTGGACTCACACACTTCTTGGCCTACCCTCTGTTATGTCTGTGAGCATCTCAGTCTGCTCAATCTTAATAATATTAAAATAATAAAACTTTTAAACTTTCTGTTACTCATTAAATTTCACATATTAGCTACTTGTTTTGTTATTTGATATAGTTACCTGATCACTATAGTATGAACTTCTGAGTAAGTAGTTATACTGTTTTTATAGAAGAAAGAGACAATTTTATTATGTGAATTTAGAATAAGATCTTAACAATCAATTAATAGCTTTTAAACAGCAACTTTCTATTCAAGACAAAAAATCACATATTTTTAAAACTTCTTCAAAATAAAATTTTAGAGAAATATTTTTGGAGCAGAACTGGTTACATTCTAAATGAGGCAATGCATCAATAGTATAATTAGAAATATGCTGTAAACTCTAAAATTACATGCCAATTGTTATTCATATCATCCAGTTAATTCTGATTCCTGCAGTCAGTCTGGAAAATATATGGTATACAAAAGGGAAGTTTTAGTTAATATTATGCTTGTTTTTATAAAAACATATGATAATTAGGAAAGAAGAAACATATATGATAATTAGGAAAGAAGCATTCTTAGCTTTTCAGTTACAACAATGGAGAAAAAAAGCATTTCTCCACTTATTTGTGCCTGGAGCCATCAGTCTCTAGGTGAATAGCTTGGGAAACAGATTATTTATATCAATATGCTCTTTAGATCAAAATTCCTCACAAAGGATCTATAATATACTTACTGTATGAATCTGGAGTTTCATTTATTCTTCTGGTTCATGCGTTTTCCTAGTTCCAGTAGTTTATAAAGATGAATATATTTTATCTCTCATACCTTTTTAAATGAGATATTGTAAATACATGTTGCTACCTCTATAATGTTTGGGGAATAGTAACAAAAAAAGAAACAAGGCTGTGAATTTGTTTTGTCTTGCTCGGACATGTAAAGCAGACAGTCATACTGATCGCAAAGCAGTGATAAGATGGTGTTTAATGACCTGGGTCGATATTCCAGTATTAGCACTGAGAAAACACCTACATTGCTTATATTTAATGGGCACACAAGTAGCCTCATGTAAGTACAGAACAAAATGAAAATATATGAGATATATTAGATTAAATTATAAGCTCATTCTTTTTTAAGTACCTGATTCAAACACATATCATTTTATTTTATTTTGTTTTATTTTATTTTATTTTTTCAGTCAGAGTCGCACTCTGTCACCCAGGCTGTAGTTCAGAGACACAATCATGGCTTACCATAGCCTCAAACTCTTGGGCTCATGTGATCCTTTTGCCTCAGCCTCCCAAGTAGTAGGAACTACAGGCATACATCACCATGACCAGCTCAAAAGGAATTTTCTCACCTTTGTGCGTCGCTCACAAAGAAGAAGTGTGAGCCCCCATGCCCAGCCCAAACATGTATAATTTTTAAACATAGCAATTTACGACCAGAAAGTGTGATGTTATGCTAAATATTCAAACAACTTTAAGGCATGGTTGCTTCCCCCAAATAGGCTATCTTTTTAAGTTGGTTCCTAGTTTAATTAGTCAGAGAAGATAACAAATGAAGGTGACATTAGGTTCATGCAAAAGTAATTTCAATTTTTGCATTGTTGATATTTGCTGCTTGATATTGGAATGCATTCTTAAATAAATGTGGTCATGTTATACATCACTTTAATATGCATTTCTCACTTTATGTTTTTTTTCTAATGACTTATTACTTGTTATTTATTTTATATTTATTTTAGACTATGGAAATGATGTTAGACAAAGAGCAAATTTGAGAGGTTTTCTTATTCTAGTTCAAAATGGGTGGTAAAGCAGCAGAGACAACTCACAATATCAACAACACAGTTGGCCCAGGAACTGCCAACAAACATAAAGGGCGGTGGTGGTTCAAGATGTTTTGCAAAGGAGATGAGAGCCTTGACGATGAGGTTTGTGATGATTGCTCTCAATTGCTCATTGTACCTGTATAATGACCATTTGTATACCTAACCCTGAATTGTACCCCACATCTCTAAAATAATTATTTTATTTTATTTTATCTTTTATTATAAAGATGTGAGGTACAATTCAGGGTTAGGTATACAAACGATTATGCAGGTACCCTTGTTAATGAGGCATGCCCCTTCCTCCCCCGACAGTTTGCCTCAACTGCCAATCCCTTTCTTACAGCATTACAATTGTTCAAGGTTCACTTATGAGTGAGAACGTATGGTACTCTGTTCTTTGTTTCACTGAAGCTGATCCTCTTATAACTACACGAGAAGTTGCTGAAGAACTCATCTACTGCTAGAGTCCAGCTCCAGGAGAGAGTCAGGGCTTGAGGCGGGGGAATCGGGAAGCGGCAAAAAAGAAAAGACGAAAACGACAGGAATCCTCTTCCTGAGGAGAGCTCAAGGCTCTGTCCAATTTTATTTATTTTTCACAAGCTTATATAGGTTTTCCATCTAGCCCTGCACCCATAAAATGTATCTTATGTTGCCAGCCAGACGCCTACGTGTCTCTCTTTCCAGACACAACAAGGTTGACCTTTTGCTACTCGGTTCCCCCCCTGCTGACTCCAAGTCATTCGTGTTTTTCAATCCAAGAGCAAGAACTAGACAGCAGTTACTACCTCAACCACAGACGGAGTTTTTCTTAAGCATTT
>CAUYQG010077383.1:0-11036 GCA_963574415.1 Tarsius wallacei | reverse complement strand
ACACGTGGCTTGTGGAAGGCAAGGAGTCCTTCCCAAGCCTTCTGGATGTGGGTGTCATAAGTGGTTCCCAGTGCTGACCTCTGGCATCTTGCGTTTCTGACCCACACGTTCCAAAGATGAAATTTTAATTAAACGAGTCTCACAGCAGCCCATGTGTTTTGGTTTTTTATATGTACACACACATTAAAGAGCTACTCTCTTTTAGAAAGTTGGTATTTCATTTTGTCTGGGAAATCTTAGGAAATACACACACACACAATTTTAAAAGGTTGGGGAGGCAGGATTTGTTTTCTTCTTTTTCTTTTTAATTCACTCTTAGGGTAATTTAAAACACAGACTTACCTTTGATAAACAAAGAGCCTTCAGGTGAAAGTCATCAAGGAAAGAAAGAAATGCCCCAGACCACGCTTCCCAAACTTGAAAGGTTCAAACCCAGGCTCTGAAGTTTCCTGCGTGTCTGATAGTATTTGCATGCTCGACCTTTGGGAGACATTGAGTCCTCACTGCAATAAACAGTGAAAATAAGCGGGCTCACCTCCCACAGGGGCATACACTTGGGATGGGGAACCCCTCATAACAAGTAACAAGTCCTAGAAATCCTAGATCACTCATTCACTCACTCAACAAGCATCCACTGAGCACCTCCTGTGAGCCGGGCTCCATAGTAGACCTGAATGCACAGCAATTAAACAACAAAACCCTCCATCAAGGAACTGATCTAGTGGTATAGGAGACAGACACTAAAAACTCACATGATAGGCAGTGGCAAGAGACATGGAGAAAAACAGGATTGTCTAAAGGGAGGTGGCAATTGTGATACTATTCTTGGGGAAGTAATGATGGGGAATATTGTATGTGGGCTGGACAGAGAAGGCTTCTCTGACAAGGTGAAACCTGAGATGCAACTCCTGACCCAAGTGAGGGAGGAAGCCCTGTGGCTGCTGGGGAATTATTTTCAGGCAGAGGAAACAGTAGGTTCAAGGGCCCTGAGGCAGGAGCCCACAGTGGAGTGGCATGTGGACTGAGGTGGGTTGAGTTGGGCTTGAAAGTCTAGTGGTTGATTCCTCTGAGAAAGGATGTGTGCTTGTGTAGCCCACCCCAGTCAGTTGGCAGTGTGAGGGTGGGTGGAGAGAACAATGGCTCAAACAGGGCTCAAAAGGCACATCCCTCCTTCCATAAACATTCACGCAGCAGACTGAAAAGCCAGAGTCTGCCGCCATTGGGATTTTCTAAATGACTGATTCTTGTAAAGACCCTGTGAGGTGACCTTACAACCAGCTTCTCCAGGAAACAGACTCTGAGATGGAGCTTACCGTGTGGGTCATTTATTCATCGTTGGGACCAACACTGGCAGATGGAAGGGAAAGGAAGCAGAACTGGACAGAAGGAGAAGCCGGGCTGCGGTGATGTCCCCACCAAAGCCCCAGCTGACCCCTGGGGAGCTCTGGAGCTGTGTGGCCCTGCAGTGTCCCGAGGGGAGGTGCAGCGACTGAGCCTTGGTACCTCAGTGCTGATCCATCCTGAGGTATAGGCTTTCCCTGGAAGGAGGCATGACCTTGGTGAGGTGGCTTTCTTCAGCTAAGGCATCCTTTGGTAGGGACTGGCACCGAGGCTGTCAGTCTGTCAGCAGGAGGGAGGGGTGTAACAAGGCCCTGAGTTCTGGACGAGACCTGGGCTGCACTTGATAGCAAACTCCACAGACACACCCTTGTACTGCTTGGGCTCATTTCCTCATAGAGGTTTTGCAGGCATCTCCTCAGGGTTCCAGCAGTCCCCTCCTCCTGGGGTAATTCAGGAGTGGACACTTGGTGAAATGTGTTGTTACCCTAATACCGCAGCTTGCCGTGGGCTGCAAATGGCAGTCATTGCCTCTCCCCTCCATGGTCCTAGATTCCTTCCATCCTCAACCAGCACCTGTAGCTCTCCGCGGCTCACCTGCTAGGGTGACTGAGACCTTCATCTTACCATGCTCTGGCCACCGTGCCTTATTTCAGCCCCTTCCTTCACACACCCATTGTGTGGCATCACACTGAATCCCCTGATCATCAGAGTCCATCACCCATGCGGGGATGGTCCCTGCTCTTTTTGCCTGGCAGGTTCATGGGCATGGGGAACCCTTGCTTAGTGTTTCATATGACTCCTGTAGTCTTTTCCCTTTGGGAAGCAGGACCACGAAGTGCATGGTCTCCAAGTGGTCACTGGAAGTGCCCGCAGAGGTCCCTTCTCTTTCCACTCCTTGGTTCCGGGATTTACGTGTTCTTCCTACTGGGGACATAGCCCCATATAAAGGGCTTTGATTTAAACATGCCCTGCATCCCAAAGGATGGTGCTCTGACCTTATAATGTCATGTTCCGGAAGTTTCTATGAACCCTCCATCCATAGGAAATTCCATAGCTCTCCCAGGCCAACAGTTCTGGATGGTGCAGGGTATGATAAACCAGCAGATCCCACCATCAGGTTCACACCTGCCCCTCCTTTGTCATGGAGTGGGCCCCTTGATCTGAAGCAATGTTTCATGGACTCTCATGAAAGTAAGGAGTACATCCTGGAAGCCCTAGGATAGTGGTGCAGAGGAGGCTTTGAGGGCAGGAGAGGCCAAGGCATACCTGGGACAGATGACCTTCCTACTAACCTTAACCACTGCATCTTTTAGTGTGGGAAGGGTCCCAGATTGTCACCTTGCCAATAAGCAGTCGGGTGGTATCATCAAGGGAGGCTTCCATGGCAGGAGCTTAGCTTTGATCTCTCTTTCTGGCAGGCTGGATGTTGGATGTTTGGCAATTCTTGTGACTAGATTGACTTTGGAGCCTGCACTGTGGGGCCACGCATGGCTCTCACCCTGCCACCATGACTTCATTCAGACATACTTACAGTGCTGGCATGAGGGGACCAAACTGGGGCTGACTGGGATAATAAGTTGCATCATTAGATCCCATTCCTTCTTGCTGGGCACTCTCTGGTGGGCACTAATTTGTGAAATAAAAAGGTCTTCACTCTTGGGCCGCTTCCACACGTTTATCTGCATGCCTCCTTCCCAGAATTCCTTGCTCTTTGTCTTCTGGTCTCTTTCCTTCCAAGCCCTGAGCAGACAGTCAAGGAACTCCACGAAAGTTATCAACCGCGTCTCTCATTGGACTTCCCAACACACTGAAGGAGGATAAGCATCATTTTATAGAGGAAGAAACCAAGGCAGAATAGGTTAAGTAGCCCACTCAGTCACACATGTAGGCAGTATCAGGCTGGGGCTGGAACCCAGGTCTTATCACTCCACCGACAGCATGAAAAATAAAAACCTAGCCACACAAAGGAACTTACGATCTTGGCGGCAGACAGGACCAAGAGCAGGCATCTGCACCCAGCAGGAGGGGGTCCTAGGGACTCGAGATGAGGTTCAAGGACACGTGTCCATTCGTACCCCAGAGAGGTTCTGAGCACTCCCACAAGCCACATCCCTGTCTAGGCTTTGCTCACTGGAAGTTTGGAGGAAGAGGTAGGGATATAAATGCACTGTCTTTAGGAATGTGTTCCCTCCTTTCTTCCTATGTCTCTGTTTTCTTTCCTTCATCCCTTCCCCCAAAAGTAACTGAGCCCTGATGTGCCCCAGAAACTGTGCCAGGAGTTGAGACAAAGGCGGGTCTGCCGCTCCAAATATAACTTCTGCCACCACATCCCTCCCTCACGGTGGTCCAGTCACACCAGCCTTCTTTCTGTGTGTAGAACACGCACCTTGGTATTCTTGCTCCAGGGCCTTTGCACTTCTTGTCCCCTCGGTCTGGAATACTCCTCTCCCTGGTGTTTTTTGGGTTGATTTCTTCCTATTTGACAGGTCTCAGCTCAGATGTCACCTCTTCCAAGGGGTCTTTGTATCTGTTAGAAACTGTTTTTTGCCAGTAACAGAAATTCAACAACTTCAGTGAATGCACAAAAGGTCACTGCACTTGCATAAAGCACATCAGAAAAGGCAGTACAGGTCTGGCCTAGAAGCGCTTGAGGATGGAAATTTGCCCATTTTGTTCTCGACTGTGTCTACGTTTTTCTGTAGGGATTTTAGAGCACATCGGTCTTCATGTTTAAAAAGGATCAGCGACTGGTGGCTCAGCCTGTCATCCCAGCACTTTGGGAGGCCAAGGCGAGTGGATTGCCTGAGCCCGCAGGTTTGAGACCAGCCCGGGCAACTTGGTGAGACCTCATCTCTACAATAAATAAATAAAAAAACTAGTTGAGTGTGGTAGCGTGCACCTGTAGTTCCGGTTACTTGGAAGGCTGAGATGGAAGGATTGCCGGAGCCCAGCAGGTCTAGGCTGCAGTGGCCGGGAGAGAGCCTCTGCACTCTAGTCTGGGCAACAGAGTAAGACTCCAACTCAAAACAAAACAAAACAAAAAGGGTCAGTGATAGCACTTATATATGAATTCATTCATTCACTCCTTAATTCATTCATCTACTAATTTATTTTGTGAGTATCTTCAGCACTTCACCTGTATGTCAGGTTTTACATTAAACCCTGGGGAAGGTAAGGACCTGGGCTTGGCTATCAATCTTTTTTCTCAATGTTGGAAGATTTTTTCATCCTCATATTTAAGGAAGGTGGCTGGGCCTCCATCCATCATCAATACATCCCAGATAGGTAGAAAATAAGAAGAGTCTGTCTGTTTCTTCTCTTAAGGAGTGTTCCAGGAAGCCCAGCCCCAAAATGTTCCACTTAGCAGATACTCTTAGCGGCAGGGGAGGCTGGTAAACATAGTATTATACTGGTATGCAATTGCTGGGAATGAAATAGGGGTTCTGTTACAAGAATGAACAGCGTGGGTAGTTGGGTAACAGCTAGTGGCCCCTGCCACCCCTTCCCTGACAATTCTAAAACCACCCTCTCCACTCCTCGTGACTTTATCCACATTGGTCTATTTTAACTTTTCAATAGGAAACACTCCTATCTGAAATGGTCACTTCCGGTCGTCTTCTTTTTTTTTTTTTGAGTTGGAGTCTCACTCTATCGCCCAGACTGGAGTGCAGTGGCCGCTTCCGAGTGGCCGGAATTACAGGCACGCTACCATGCCCGCCTGATTTTTTTTTTTTCTTTTTGATTTATTGTAGAGATGAGGTCTCGCCAAGTTGCCCAGGCGGGTCTCGAACCTGGTTGTCTTCTCAATAGACTAGAAGCTCCTGAGGATGGATCTTTGCCCCTTTTGATCTCTGCTGTGTCTACATGTTTCTGTAGAGACCTTGGAGCACATCGGTCTTCATGTTTAAAAGGATAACACATATATGTAAATTAATTAATTAATTAATCCATCTACTAATTCATTTTGCAAGTATCTTCAGCCCTTCACCTGTATGTCATTAAACCCTGGGGGAGGTAAACTAAATAAAACATCCCTCACCACCCCCGCAATAGAGATTGATTGACATGTAGACAGAGAAACAAATCCGCAGTGTGAGAAACTCAAGCACACTCGTGTGTAGAAGTTTTCAGGAGCCTAGAAGCAAGAATGATCACCTGCCTGGAGAAAAGTCTTCTTATGGGGGCATCGTCGTTGGGTCATGCAAGATAGTGTGTGCTTGCCAGGTATACAGGGTTTTAACTCTGCCCCCTCACTAACCTAAAAAAAAAAAAAAAATGCAAGATATGACTGAAGCAAGATGAAGAAGCCCAGAGAGGCCCATTTTCCTTCTTCTGCAGGATGTTTTTTCTTTTTCTTTTTTTTTTGACTTGGAGTCTCACTCTGTCACCCAGACTGGAGTGCAGTGGCTGCTCCCGGCCACCGCAGCCTCCACCTGCTGGGCTCCGGCGATCCTTCCACCTCAGCCTTCCAAGTAGCTGGAACTACAGGTGCGTGCTACCACGTCCAGCTAATTTTTGATTATTGTAGAGATGAGGTCTCGCCGAGTTGCCCAGGCGGGTCTCGAACCCGCGGGCTCAGGCAATCCACTCACCTCAGCCTCCCAAAGCGCGGGATTACAGGCTGAGCCACCGAGCCTGGCTAGGATGTTTTTTCTTAATGCCAATAAGATTGTGGGCCCAGGAGAAGCTTTTAGCAGGGTCTCGGGGTCTCGGAGGATTGTGTCTGGGAGGGAGAAGGGGGGATGACAGAGATGGGAGAAAGTGCTTGTGGCTGTATAAAAAGTCATTCTGAGCTTTTAAGTAAATTCTCAATTATAATTATCCTAATGGATTTAATAAGTCTGCAGTTTAGAACTATGGCATTCCAATGTGTCAGCTGTCATATGCTTCCGTTTCTTTCTTTTTTTATTTGAAGGCCAATAATAAGAATAGGACATCTGTGATGGTGAATTCTGTCCATTCACTCAACAGGGGTCGGGACCCCTTGTCATATTTTAAGACCAACTCAGCCACCGAAATGGCACTATGGCCCACAACCCCCAGAACTTTCTACTCTGGACTCCACTCACTTTGGGCATTAAATGATAGCAGCAGAAAATGTTCAGGTGGGAATGAGTTGGTATGGTCGATGCTGCTGGAGAGATTTGCATTCAAATCCTGTTTCTGCCTCACGGTAGCTAGGCAGCCTTGGGCCAGCCAGTTCCCTTCTCCATCTCAGCTGAGGATGATAAGAAGACCTACCTCATAGTATTGGAGGAATAAACAATTTCACGTGTGTAAAAGCCTCTACTTGTTACATAATGGACTTTTCTCATCGTAGCCTCGTAGCCAAACTCCTTTTTCTTTTTTTTTTTGCAGATGAGAAAAAGAGTAAGCTATTTGTCTAACATCACTTAGTAATAAAATTGCTAACACAATGAACCAGCAAGATGAGGCCAAAGGAAAACCTTGGACTTTGACATCAAAAAGACCTGGATCCATCCCCGCCATTCATACCTTGCATGACTCAGCAAAGTTCTCTCTCGCCTCAGGGCTCTCTCCTATTGCCTAGGATGTTCTTCTCGCCCTCTTTCATGGAAGGCGTACTCAATCCCTTCAGATCTCTGCTCAGACCTTGTCTTTATAAAAACATTTAAAAAATTTCCAGGCATGGTGGTGCACACCTGGAAGGCTGAGGCAGGAGGATCGCCTGAGCCCTGGAGGTTGTTGCCGTGGTAGGCTGTGATCTAGCCACTACACTCTAGTCTGAGCGACAAAGTGAAACTCTGACTCAAAAAAAAGGCAACTTTTTTGGAGAAGAGTGCCTAATATCCTCCTTCCAACAGCCCCTGTCTCATTTCTCATCTCCCTTACTCTGTCTGACATGACTGTCTGATATATTGACTTGATTCTTATGTCGTCTGTCTCCTCCAGTGGCAATACAAGCTCTTTGGGAACAGAGATAGCTCTGTGTTTCATTCCCTGCTGAACCTCCCCATCTTAGATCAGTGCCTGGCACAGACCAGGTGCACATGCATATTTGTTAAATAGATGTTGAATGAAGGGGTCCTGATTTCTCTAAAGCTAAGAGTCTTTATAGGAATAGAAACACCTACCTCCTGGGACTACAGTGGAGATAACATGTTAAATAGCTAGCTGGAGGTCATTATTCTAAGCGAGTTATCACACAAGCAGAAAACTGGGAACTGCCACATGTTCTCACTTATAAGTGGGCGCTAAACACTGAATACTCAGAAGCATGAGGACAGGGACAGCAGACACTGGGGTTTCCTAAAGGCAGGGGAGTGATGGGGGCAAGGGTTGAGGAACCACCACGGGGTACCATGCTCACTACGTGGGTGACAAACTCAACAGAAGCCAAATCTCACCATCCTTCAATATAACTAGGTAACAAGCCTTCACCCAGACTCCTTGAATCTAAAATAAAATACTTTTCAATAAATAAAAATCCAGCATGGGAGATGGCGTGTAGGAAGGTGTCAGTAATGATAATGATCAGGTCTATTTAAACCCTCCTGGCTGTGGCATGCCTTCACAGCTCATCCTGCTCCTGAAAGCTTTTGTCATAGGAAAAGGATTTGGGTCAGTGTTTCCCAAATCTGCCTGTGAATTGGCATCCCCTGGGGTGCTTCAAAAGGCACAGTTCTCTGAGTCCTGCTGTGGTCATTCTGACCCAGATCTCTGGATGGAGCTCAAGAATCAGTGCTTTTTACATATTGGAGTAGCCATGAATTTTTATTTTTAGGAATTAGAGAGAAGGCAACTCTGTAGATTGGTGTCAGGATATCAGTGTTTCCGGTGAGGATCAATATTATTATAAAGAACAAACACTTCCTGAATCAGGTAAAGGCTACATGCAAAAAAGTACAATTACATATGAGGGAAGAGGGGCAAAGAGACATTGACCAGAAAGAGTTGATCGACCTTGGTCAGATCAGAACCTACACCAGCCTCACCTGTAGCCCACAGGCCACCCTTCTGCAGGTAAAGGGAATGAATGCAGCATGACCATGACATTTCTTCCTTTAAATCTGACACCCCTGAGTAGCAAGTAGGTGGTGAACACTTGCAAGACTGTTTGCATGTCTGAGTGTCTAATCTTTTAATTATTACGCTTAGAGTTTTTACAGAGTGCTGCTAATAAACAAACACAGGGCTTCCTTCTTGAACTTAATTTCGTGCCTTGCGTGTTTACCCAACTGTGAATCCCTGAGGTGCAAAATACTGGGGCCAAGAGTTGAACCCATTGGAGAAACAAACTGAACTCATTCCGTGTTTACAGTAAAATAAGTGTGTAAATAAATAACCAGGCTGACATTTTCTGAGTAATTATCTAGATCCGACTGTAGCCATTAGTCATAGGTGGCTTTTTAAATTGAATTAAAATTTGAATTAAAAATTCAGTTCCTTGGTCGCAGTAGCCATGTTTCAAGTGTTCCGTGGCCACAGGAGACTGTGGGCTATGATGCTGGACAACACTTTTAGAACATTTCCAGTGACACGTGCTGTTACTGGACAAAGCTGATGTGAATATTCTTTCTTTCTTTTTGAGTTGGAGTCTCACTCCGTCGCCCAGACTGGAGTGCAGTGGCCACTCCCGGCCACCGCAGCCTCGACCTGCTGGGCTCCGGCGATCCTTCAGCCTCAGCCTTCCGAGTAGCTGGAACTACAGGCGCGCGCTACCATGCCCGGCTAATTTTTGATTTATTGTAGAGACGCGGTCTCGACAAGTTGCCCAGGCGGGTCTCGAACCCGCGGGCTCAGGCAATCCACTTGCCTTGGCCCCCAAAGTGCTGGGATTACAGGCTGAGCCACTGAGCCTGGTGTGAATTTTCTAGAAGTATACGGGGTCCGACAATTAGGTTCGCAAACCATTCTAGAAAAAGTGCTGCGCACCTCCTTGCTGAATATCACCACAGTCACCTTCCAAGTACTCCCCTTGGGAAGCTATGCACCGAGGCCAGCACCTAGTCCGCCCATCAAAACAGTTTGGAACTCTTTTCCTGGAATGACCATCAGAGCTGTTGTCATGATTTGTTGAGGTCTGACTATTGAGTTTGCAAACTTGACACGTGAGCTTATGTTGGCAGCACTGTACAAATAACTCTATTGACCTGGCTCCTGGTGACTTTTTTCTTTACCTGAAGATAAAGGAAATATTGAAAGGAAGACATTTGAAGACATTCAGGAGATCAAGGGTAATACGGCGGCGTCTCTGATGACCATTCCAGCAAGAGTTTCTAAATTGCTTTGATGGGTGAACTAGGCTCTGGTGTCGATGCACAGCTTCCCAAGGGGAGCACTTCAAAGGTGACCGCAGTGATACTCAGCAGTGAGGTATGAAGCACTTTTTCTAGGATGAGTTCACAAACTTAATTGTCAGGCCTCGTATATGTTCATCAGACTACAGCTAGTGTATGGAAATCAGCAATCCATGGTATGTTTCTAATGAATACTAAACACTAAAAAGGACCCCAAACACAGAAGACGTGTTGTTGAGAAATTTGGGTCTCAGAGCAAGCTTTTTTTTTTTTCTCGTTTAATTTTTATTTTAAAATTGTGGGGTACAATTCAGGGCTAGGTACACAAATATTCACTGTGCCGGTACCCCTGTTGATGAGATGTGCCCCCCTTCCCCAGGAAGATATTGACTGCTGTCAATCCCACCTCCCTGAACCCCCTCACTCCCCAACGGTTTCCTGCTACTGTCAATCCTTTTCTTATAGTATTACGGTCATTGTTCAAGGTGCACTTATGAGTGAGAACATGTGATACTCAGCTCTTTGTTTCTGTGAGAGATCACTCAGTATTATAAACTCTAATTCCATCCAGGTTGCTGCAAAGTTCATGATTTTGTTCTTTTTTATGGCTGTGTAATATTCCATTGTGTATATGTACCACATTTTTTAAATACAGTCCTCTTTTTGTGGGCAGTGTGGTTGGTTCCATGTTCTTGCTATTGTGAACAATGCTGTGATAAACATGCGTGTGCAGGTATCTTTTTTATAGAGTGATTTGAGTTCTTCCCGGTATATTCCCAGTAGGGGGATTGCGGGGTCATATGGAAGGTTGATTTTTAGAACTTTTAGGACTCGCCACATTGATTTCCATAGAGGCTGTGCTAATTTGCACTCCCACCAACAGTGTAGAAGTGTTCCCTTTTCACCACATCCTCTCCAGCATCTGTTATTTTTTGAGTTATTGATGATGACCATTCTGACTTGAGTTAGGTGGTATCTCAGTGTGGTTTTAATTTGCATCTCCTTGATGACTAGTGAGACTGAACATTTTTTCAAAAAGCTTCCACCACCCACTACTGGGGAGAGGAGAACCTATTCAGTAAATGGTGTTGGGAACACTGACTGACCACATGCAGAAGACTGAAACATGATCCCTACCTATCCCCATGCACAAAAATTAACTCCAAATGGATCACAAACCTAAATATAAAACTGTAAGAACCTTAGAAAGTGCAGGAGACACTTTTATGGAAGTTGGAACCTGCAACCAATTCCTGATCAAAATCCAAAGTGCCCAGGCCATAAGAGATAAGATAGACAAGTGGGACCTCATTAAACTGACAAGCTTCTGCAACGCCAAAGAAACCATCAAGAGAGCAGGGAGACAGCCCACAGACTGGGAAAAAATATTGGCCAACTTCATGTCTGACAAAGGCCTAACATCAAGGATCTACA
>CAUYQG010077381.1:0-13357 GCA_963574415.1 Tarsius wallacei | reverse complement strand
GTATCTCTTTTTCCAGACACAACAAGGTTGACCTTTTGCTACTCGGTTCCCCCCCTGCTGACTACAAGCCATTCGTGTTTTTCAATCCAAGAGCAAGAATTAGACAGCAGTTACTACCTCAACCACAGATGGAGTTTTTCTTAAGCATTTGTGAACATCCTGTTTTCCTCCCTAACCTTCTTATATCTATTTACTCTTATAGCTATTCACTATTATAGGCCTATAAGATCCTTACCCAATAAAGCTAACCCTAAGTCTTATTTAATTTACTTACTACTATATATTTATTTCTATCCCTATGTTCCTATATTTTCTTAACTAATACTATTATATATCTCTAATCTTACTATGTTACCTGATCTTGCTATCTTACTATTAATATTCTAACCTCTATCCTTACAATATCTTAATCTACTTGTTGTCTCAATCGGTTGTTTTCCACCAGCTCTCAGCTGGGGGCCTGTTGTTTACGAGAAAGAGGTCGACTCAGCAGGAGACCTGTTGTTTACGAGAGGTCAACTCAGTTTTCCTCGGCCTCCTGCTGTTACTGAAAAACATCTTTACACACCCTAAAGGGCACCCTTTTTGCTACCATCTCACCTCCATTATGCTTATGTAAAATTTCTTGCTATCAAATGCCATCGTTCATCTGCGCATCTATTATCTCAATTAAAGAGGGAACATTCTCAAGCCTATGCACGCAATCCTTCAAAGTCAGGGAAGGTCCGTCGACAGGATCCATGGGGCTTTGCCTCCGTCATGGCCACATTTGGCTGGGGTCTTGCTCCCAGCCAGTGTTTTTCCTGTTTTCAGGTCCCTTCTACCTTACTTTTACTAATGATTGCGGCTCCCAGCACTCTTTCTTGCTTCCATATGAATTTCTGTATTACCTTTTCTATGTGTGTGAAAAATGATGTTGGCAATTTTTTAGAAATTCCGTTGAATCTGTAGATTGCCTTGGTGGAATGGACAACTTGTTGATATTGATTCACCTAGTCCTCCACTTCTAAAGCATCACCCTCAGCATAAACTCCCTGTGAGTTTGAAACACCACTGTAGCTCTTTGTTGGGTTTTCTCTGAAAGATTTGATAAATATGCAAATTTGACTAATTTGCAAATGAAAAACACTATGTAAAGTCTTTTATACCTTCTAAACTGATTGCACACAGATATACAACAAAAGAAATGAACAAAAAGCATGTAAGAAGCATGCAAATTTATAAATCAGGAAAATCCATACTTCTTGAGAGACTGTATACACTTTAAAGGTAATGAGTTCATGTATGAGGAGATCATCTTGAGAGAGGTTTATCCAAAAATAAAATAATTGCCCCAAATTTTTACTGTACAGATGTATTGTAGGGAAAAAGTGATAATAACATCTTAATTTTAGATGAGGAAAATGCAATTAGGACACTTTACCAATACATGATTGTCATAAAAAGCAAGCAATAAAAACTAATTTAGAATAAAACAGAAGAGTTGCCTAAATAGATAAGAACTAATGCTTCTGAAAGCTTGCTTCTCTTCAAAAGCATCTTTCAGACACTCTCTAAAGATTATTTCTACTCTTTAAATTGGCATATGAAAGACCTCTGTTTTAGAAATATAACCAGCAGTTTCTTTCTTATTAATTATCATCTTATCATAATCTATTTTTACCTGATTGACTGGGGATTGAGAAATTGGGACTGACCCATTCTGCATCCCTTTTCTTGAGGGAAAGAACCAAAGTCTGTCACATGCAATAATTACAGAGAGCAGATCCAACAAGGAGCTGCAGTGGTGCCTCAAGTTCACAAGGCCTTTATGCTAAGGGGAAAAGGAGAATGAGACCAGGAGAATGGGGGCAAATAGGCCCTCAAGGGCCTGAGGACACTTCAGAAGTTGACGACTTATTTGCATGCAAAGTGAATGTCTCTATTCCATTTGCAGATTTCCTTTTTGTATGGGGTCAAGTGAGGGAAATTTGAAAGCTGTGTAAAGTCTTTCATCTACTTGGGATCAATTTGGGATAGGCATTATCTGACTGTCTATGTGGCTTCTATGTGAGATGTTACATGGAATGGAGTGCACCAGACAGCAGGAGAGAAAATTCTAATTCTCTCTCTAACAGGAATAAAAATATATGCATTTCACACAAACACATACATACGCATACAGTGTAATACACACACACACACACACATACACACACTATTTCTACAAGGACTTCTGTAATATAATATACAGAGATATAAATGTTCTTATTTAAATCTACCTAAACATCTATTATTAACGTCTATGATTAACATGCATGCAATATTTCTTTTTTAAATTATTAAAAACTGAGAAAATGTGACTGTATGTGTGAGTGTGAGTGTGTGTGTGTGTGTTTGAGAAAGAGAGAGACTATACAGGAAAAAAAGAGTATTTCACCCCAGTCTATTGTACCTTAATGTTTAGCCAAATTCAGAAACAGAAAAATAAGGGAGAGAAATTGCCAAAACGTACAATATTTTGCAGAGGAATACAGAAGAAGAGAAATCCTCATAGGAACAAATGTGGCAACAGAGTGAGGCCAAGGGTCTTTTCCTTCTTTTTGTTAAACCAGGTAGTACAGTATAATCCCAAAGGTGTAATGATTTAATAGTTAAAAGAATGGTATTTGCACCACTGAAACACCTTGAAATTTCAATCTTAGTCTACCACTGACTACCTGTGTAATTTTTGGCAATTTTCTTTACCTTCCTAATATCCTGGTTTCCTTTTCTAGTATACTACATATAATACTAATGACCTTATAGGTTGTTATATAATGAGATGCCATAATAAAAGGGCTTAGCAAAGCGCCTGGTATAGAGCAAGCACACTATTGCTGTGGGTGTTATTATAATGTCAACTGGATGGCCCGTGTCCCTGTATTTATCTGGAATTCTCTTTTTCCCTTATTCTGTGTATAACTTTGCCCTCAAGAGTCTCTAATAATTTTGAGATAAGAAAGTCTCTATTTACCCAGAGGATAGGAAATTGACTTTTACAAAAACCTATAGCAGCCCAAATGTCTAGGCTTGAGATAGTAAAATTGTATTCTCTTTCCATCAAATACCACCTTTATGATGGCTCAGAACCTCTGCCTTGATTGCTGCCTCTGAGTCACTTGACGACTCCCTGGCTGTTTGTGAAAGCTCCCAAGGTGCTCGCTCGGGCCCTTGGAAACAAGGTTCCTGTGTATCCCCCTCTGACCTTCTGCCATCCCCAGGTGAGAACCCTACTGCTGAGGTCTCTTGGATGATCACAAGTGCTGTGGGCAAACTGCCCCCTGCCTGTGGTCCCCAATGCTCACACAATTGTAGCTACAAAGGAGGAATAACATCTTTCATTTTACTGCTTTTTACTTACAGCTTGAGCCTGGCCTTTTCATTCAGTCCACACTGTACATGCAGACCAAGCAGCTTGTTTTTGTTTGTAGTAAAGTAAAAAACATAAGAATCATAGGGTGCTAAAACACATAAGACACCATCAAGTGCTAGGCAGTGTGTCATCTCTCAAGCTCACAGGCATGGGACCTGAATGTTTCTTCTCAGCCCTCTTACCATTGTCAAGGGGCCAAAAAGACAGTATTTAAATAGATCTTCTGGCACAGAGGCCAGGACTCATTTCTCATGAGGTGTCAGAGACAAAACTCCAGATTCCATCCAAGGTTTTGATTACAGAACACTCAGTTTTATTTCTAGATACTAACTCTTAGTGTTGTCTATAGAAATTTCTGCTTATTTCAATTAAAAACAATTCTCCTTTCACTTCCACAATCTAAACTATTCCAAAAAGAAAATTTAAATGAACGTAATCCTACAAAAATCAATCTGTATTAGTAAGTCTTAAATATCACCTTGTGTAGGCTATCACTAACCCAATGAGTTGTACTTAGCCAAACTAAGTTCTTGGTACATTCTTTTCTTAACAGAAGGGTACAGTGGAGTCCCCTGATCCTCCCAGCAATCCTCATGGGTCTTTGCTCTTATCAAAAAACTATATTAGCAATTGTACAAGCATGAAACAGTCACAATGACTCACACCTGTAATCTAAGCACTTTGGGAGGCTGAGGCAGGAGAATTGCTTGAAGTCAGGAGTTTAAGACCAGCCTGGGCAACATAGTGGAAACCCCATCTCTACAAAAATACATAGAAACGTCATCACATGTGGTAGTGCATGCTTATAGTCCAGCTACTGAGGAGGGTGAGGCAGGAGGATCGCTTGAGTGCGAGAGTTGGAAGCTAAAGTGAGCCATGATTGTGCCACTACACTACAGTTTAGAGGACAGAGTGAGACCCTGTCTCTTAAAACAAAAACAATTGTACAACCGTAGATCTTCAAGAATGTGCCTAACAAGTCTGGTGACTTATATAAATTTGTATACATATACAAATAATAATAAAAATGACAACTGCCTGAAAAATCAAGCTTTCATGTCAAATAATAACAGAACAATTAGCTTCTTATTCTGAGCACTGCACATTCAGAAAACAGGTTTACATTCAGTACAAAGTGAAAACCTTCCCAAAGGTAACATATGACTCTACCTGTAACCCTCAATGACTAAGAAAATGGCCAGCAAATAGAAATAATAAATAAACATATGTTGCTCAAAGCAAAAGGAAAATGAGATTTTTTTCCCACCAATATTTACAGCTTAAAAAAAACAAACCAATACAAAACAAAAGAAACTCCATTACATCCAAATTTAGTTTCAACCAAGTGACCCCATTTCATTTCTTTATGCTCTTGGTTAGATTTCTGAACATGTTTTCTCCTAGAAATATTAAACCTGAATGTGGGAAGTTATAATATCTTTGGTTCACAGCAAACTTTGTATCCATGCAAGTTCGTCATTTAGTATTCAAAAACAAACAAAAAAGATGTGTATGTAGGGCTTAAATTCATGAGTCAGAAAAGCTAAAAAACATTTGTTGAATCTGCAGTTTTTGCAGGGGCACATGTTTGAAACCTGAATTTCTTACTAAACTATGATGTCTTTTTTCCACATGCTTTTCCTGAACCAGAGTTCTCAGATTTGCCTCCTAATGCCTTAAGTATGGACCCTCAACTGCACACCTGCTGTTCCTCTCTTTAGTGCAGACCCTCACTCTTGCCTACACAGGCAAGGATAGAAAGTTCCTGGTGGATTCAGTCTCCACTTCAGAATTCTAGCCTCTAGCTGTTTCTCTTTCATGCCTAATCTCCCCAGCTGTGATCTATCTCAAATACAAATGTAACCTTACCATTTTACTACATGAAAGCTCACTATTATCTACAAAATTAGCTGCTATCTATCAAGGGATATGAGGAGGCCTACTATGACATCTCTTACTTTCTCTCATTTACCATATTTCCCAACATTCCTCTCTTTTGGGTTACTGTGAATGGCTTGTAGTCACATGCATACACATGTGTGAATGCAGGTACACACCCACATACCTAATGATATTTGCAGTTCTTAGTGTCTTTCATCCACGCTTTCTTTGGAGTCTTAAATGTGCCTGCCTTTCCCCTTCTTGTCCTTCCTCTCCTCCATAATTTGTCTGACTGATTCCTACTTTCTACTCAAACCTGACATCACCAGGAAGCTCTCCTCAATCTCCAGTCACCAGCCTAATTAACTCATTATTTTACTATATTTGCCATAACTGCATAATTTTGTCTTTACTGGTTTGTGTTGCCTGCAAGATTATAATCTCCTTGCAGACCTAGACTATATCTTAATTATGTTCATATCCTCCATGACTTGTCCTGTATCTGTCACTAAATAATACTTGAGTACTAACTTTGTCATACATGAGCACGTATATAAAATAATTAGTTCTTTAAAGACTAATGATATGTCTGGATAACTTATAAATAAACATTGAGTAGTAACTTCTGAGACTGCTCTCATCCTTAGTTGCTAATCACACATTTTGGCCCATTTTGAATATAATACCATCTTATCATTCATTGATTTAATAGTGTAGTATCTCTTATATGTTAGAAACTGATTAATGAAAAGAACTAAAATGATTAATAAAAAAGCATGTAACTACAAAGTGCTATGAAAGAAATGTGAATGATGTTATAAGGGAGTATAAAGGAAGGGCCTGGCATGGTCTAGAGAGACAAGAGAAACTGTCTTGAGAGAACTGATGGACAGAGATCTGAGGATGCGCAATTTATGAGATGAAGAGGAAAGAAAGATTGTTCTGGGTAATAGAAGAGGCCATGCAATAACAAGCGAGATTAAAAACACCAGTATTAAATGGTTTGAGAGAAGCTAGCCTGGCTGAAATGCATACAGGGGTAGAAGAGCACACTCAGTTGAGGGAAGTATGTGCCGTTTGAAGGAGATTTGGAAAGGGAGAAGAAAACTATTATGGTACTTCAAGAAGATATCATGATCACCATGTTGTGGTAATGGAGAGAAATGTGTCATGGCAAACTTGAGAAATATTTAGAATGAAAAGTTAACATTATTTAGTGACAGATTAGAGTTTGATGGTTATGGGAGTGAGTGGTGAGATGGATAAGTCTCCAGACTGATTTACCAAGCTGGTGGATCCTTTCTTTGAGAAAAAGGTGAATCAAAGTGGAATGACTTCTGTGAGGGATCTGCAGCAAGGGGAGATCTGGCAGGTCTGCTCTGTCCTGTGGTTTATGCATGTCTTTGAGCAGCAGAGTTCTTCCAAGATGACATTTTGGGAATCATGGAAGTGGACAGTAGGCAGAAGCAGTAGAGATAAGAGAAGGAGCTCACAACCACATAAGCAATCCTAACATTTATGGCTTTTTGCAGACAAGAAAGACAGAAGGAGTCACCTTCATTTGTTTTTATGTATGTGTTTTTATTATACCATAAACTTTGTGGAAAAACGAAAGAAAGCACTCTTTTAAAAATGTGGGTCACAGTTCCAGAGCAGTGCAGCAGTCAAGGTGAAATTCTTAAACACACACACACACACACACACACACACACACACACACATACACACACATACACACACACACCACATATGCTTATGGATTGAATTGAAATGAGTCTCATCATTCAACAGATCACTATAAAATCAACTTCAAAAATGAAAACTATATATCTATTATATATAGTGTCATTTTTAAAAAATGTATTAACTCTGGGGGAGAAATGAGAATGAGAATATTTTGGAGAATGCTTTGCTTTTTATACTTGTTACCTCGGTTTGAATTAACTATAGACCAGTGGTCATCACTCTGGACAGATCATGACTCAATATGAGGATTAATTACATAAGTGATCATGTTTGTTATCTAATTATTCCAATCTTAATTGCGACTGTGCAGACCCAATTAGTCTAGAACACAAGGCTAATGTTAGGGATGGGTGGACACTCAGCATCTGTGCCTAAGTGAGAGGCATCTGTTGCCAAGAAGTGACGTGATGGAAAGCGTCCTCTCACCAACTGTGAAGTGAGGAGACCTTAGCAAAGCACGTGGGAGCTACTCAGAGAGGTATCTCCAGGAAGCTGGAGGGAGGTGAGGGGAAGATGTGCTCATGCTTTTAGAGCATTTGTTATCCCCTGGATGCACCATGGATCACAAGCCAAAGCTTGTCCCACTACTGGGCACTACTATTGAAAACAGAAAAGAAAAAGAAAGGTGTTTCTATCACTTGCCTTTCACAATCGGATAATGCTCTAAACTGAAACGAGACAGTTATACATTTTAAACAAATAAATATGTTTGTATAAATTTATTAAACTTGTTTATGACTTCTGTAATTTACCTGATCCACATTATGACTAATAAAAGAAATAGAACTGTACACATGGAATATCTACGTATGATAAGTATAAGTAATAACATAATAGGTCTCCTGATTGTAACTATTGATTTTGACTTTAGTAGCATATACTATGTAACATCTGAGCATCTGTTGTATTTATATGTTATTATTGATTTTGACCATATAATACAGGAAGGATTCTATTAATAACACAATTGATTTTTTAAAATATTTATTATTAATATTTATTAACCTTTCATGTTGGTATATAATCTTTATTGAACTATAATCAATTGTTAGTGAAGGGGAAGCAGCTGTAAAAATACGACAAAACCGATTAGAACTTTAAGTACGTCAACTTTTGACCTAGCTGTGGGTTTGCTTTTACTATTTGTCGGCAGTGTCAGTTTCAAGTTTTTATTAATCCACATTTTGAAATATACAAATGAAAGACTGTTTAAATTTATTGAAGTCGGAAAATGTTAATTTACAGGAAATGTATATACATCTTGCTTCTGAGTGTAATAAAAATGATTTCAACTTTTCACATTGGTTTCACAGAAGAAAATTACATTTCAACAAAATTAAAAGAGTTTGGGGAGCTTTTTCAGCATTGCATCTCCGTGCTCCCTTGTTATTGAATCACAATAAGAAACCCTGTTAGTTCTCTGCTACTGAGCAAATTGCTTTCCACAATTATGGTTTATGTTTTAATGGGGATAGCTTCACATTAGGAGAATTATTCCAAACCAGCATTGCCTCTTGATGCAGCACAGAACAGCACCCTGCCTACTTTACAAAATCCATGCCTCCCATGTTGCCTCTAAGGGAAATATATAAATAAATGCTTGCCAATCTTGCTTCTGAGAGAGTTTTAATTGAGGATAATGAAACATTCCCAGTTCCAAAATGAGAGTATGATGACCAAAAAGCCCTTTAAAATGCTAATAGGCAGAGGACATTTATGGAAGTTTTGTGAGATTACATGGCATAGTTAGGGTGTAGGTAGGTGACAATTTGTCATATTTAGCTGCGGTAATCAGACTTATTTTCCCCATTTCTATTTTTGATGCTGATGTGAATGAAGGACATAGGATGACACAGAGTCAGGACCTTCAACACCAAGCATCCTGCCTGTCTTAGTTCATTTTGTGAAGCTATAAAAGAACACTTGAGACTGGGTTATTTGTAAGGAATAGAGATTTATTTAGCTCTTGGTTCTACAGGCTGAGAAGTTCAATGCCATGGCCCTGGCTTCTGGCAAGGGCTTGTGTGCTGTACCACAACATGGTAGAGAAGGTCAAAGTGGAAGCAGACTCATACGAAAAGAGGAAAACTGAAGGGGCATGCTGAATTTATAACAATTCACTCTCTCAGGAACTCACTAGAGCTAATCCAGTCTCCTGAGAGTGAGAACTCACTACCAAGAGCATAGAACCAAGCCAAGGGATCAATCAACAAAGGATCCATCACAAAACCCAAATATCTCCCACTAGGTCCCATCTCCCAACACTGGGGAGTAAATTTCAACATGAGCTTTGGTGAAGGCAGACAGACTGTATCCAAACCATTGCATTACTCTTCTACTTAGGGGGCATCTGCATACTACCATAAAAAGAGTTTCGGGGGACCAGCAAGAAGCAGAATTGTTAATTGTACATGGTTTAATGTTTCTAGTTCCTACTTCTTCTATTTCAGTTGTATTTCACCTGCAAAATTCCTCTCAACCTTTAAATCACAGTGACTACATGAGCAGTGCATGTATACTTTAAGCAACTTACCAATTCAAGTGAGTTGATTCAGCTGTAAGACATGAACTCAGAAGTGATAAAGCTTGGCACTACTTCAGTAAAATGGAATAAGAAATCACTTTGACAGAGCCTAGATTCTAGTCTGTGTTGCTAAATTGCATGTGTGTGCTTTTACTCTTCCCTCCCCCACCTCTTTTTTTCTTTTCTTTTCTTTTTTTTTTTCTCTTTCAAGGTCAATGATCTTTATTTTATGTGGAGTCTATCTTATGTGACAGCACAGGAAGAAATGTGGGCAGCCCAGGTTAATGCATTTGGGGTCAAAATGAACTTGAAGTGAAGGGAATGAGTCCTCTTGAGATATTCAGCTAACATTCACAAATTTAAAACTGAAAATTAAAAACTTTCAGTTACTCATTAAACAAAGGGAACCTCTTTATTTCCTTTTGACTGGGATACAGCACAAAGGCATGGCTTAGAGTGTTCTCCTGATGCAGCCTTTTCCACCTTGGAGATTTATAAGTAGGATATTTTCATTTCTAAGTTGAAAGTGTTGGTCTCTGAGAATTGAGATGACAAGTGTCTTTTCTCAGCTTCTTCACCTGCCATCAACATAAACACGCATCTGCTGAGATGCCAGGCACTGTTCTTTTGCTTATAGGGAACTTCTCATGGGTTTGTGTGTTTGCATAAGAGCAATGAGTTACAAATCATAGGCACTTATTTGCAACACCAGTGATTTATAAAAACAACACAAATGATGATGAAGAAATCTTAACTTAGTAATTGAGAACCAAGATCATGTCCACATGATCAATTTCCATGTGCACTTCCTTTCTTTTATTAGGAAATTCCCAGTCTGAATATCTATTTTGTTTTATAAATTTATGTTTTAACTTAATCAAAATACTATGGATTGCTTGTACTTGGGGTTTAGAGTGAATCCCTAAATCTTTAGTTAGAATTATTTTGAGAAATGTACTCAGTAAGATATTTTTCATTAATACTACTTGTATTAATACAAGGTGAACCTTTATTTCTATCTGACTCTGAATTGGAGGGGTAAATATTCAGGTTTTCATTAACTGCATCATTAAACATTTATTTATTATTGCAAAATATCTTATGCAGGTATATAAAATGTTATAGATTTTGTCCCCAGAATGGCTGCAGTATCTCTTACACTACTGAAAAAAATATATGAATAAACTTTCCTTAGGTAATCTACAAACTTTCAGCTTGGCTTGACTGAATGTTTAGAGATTGGTTTTAAAACCTTTCCTTTAAATTCACATCAAAATGAAGTGGGTAAAAAATTAATATTATTAAATTTCATTTGAAGATTTTTATCAAACGACAGTAACTATTAAATTTTTTAAAGTTCCTCATATGTGTGTGTATGTTAAATTGACTTTCAAAAAGGCAGTGTTATTTTAGCTTAAATTTTATGCTGCATGTACAAGAAGGCAGTACAAAATTAAGATTCCTAATAATGTTGGGTACTTAACTCTGACAGAGGGATCTCACTCAAAGACACTTAAGAAGATTCCCCTGAGAAGATGTCCAGATGCATTTCTGTCAGGTCTATTTAGAACCAAATGAATGACTCAAGTATGTCTCTTCAGAATGTTCTGGGAATCACAAATTGCATGACTAGATCTCTTTGTTACAACTATATCCCTCAACATTATTTTGTACTATTCTTGGTGCAAGTCACAGAGCATTTTCTTCCTTCTGTGAACCTTAGAATAGACAAACAGCTGCATATAGACAGAATTTCTCTTTTGTGGAATAAATGTTAATGGAACTGATCCCCCAACACCTACTTCATTTCATATTTCAGTGACAGATTATCAGTAAAACTCCTGCTACAATATAAAATTTAAAAAAAAAATTTGCTCCATTATCAGATTTCTTTTTTGCAATGAATCATCTTCACTTACCTAATGAGAAATAAACCCCAGGGTTCTTTCACTTACACACCTAAATACGTTTGAGATGACAGATAGTAAACAACATTATCCCTGTTACGTGAGAAGGGACAAACTGTGAATGTCAAGGTAAATACCTCTTTGACTCTATAGTACACAATTTCTATTTCTTCTAAACAATTCAGGATTCAGGTTGCATGCCAATAGCTCATGTGTGCCATTTCTACAGAAGCAGTTTTGTAATATGCCTTGATATGCATCAAAGAGAAGGGAAATTCTCTTTCTCTAGATGAGCAAATAGAATATTTTATTTGCCAGGAGTAGAAGAGAAGAGGAAGATTTGTAAGCATATCTCTTGAGATAAGCTGAATCTTGATAAAATAACAAAACAATAACAACAAAAATGTCTTGAGTGCTAGCTATGTAATAGATATTGTGAAAATTGACAAAGTTGTCCACATAGGGAAATGACAAGTTGGGAGTTACTGTTTGGGGGGTGATATTCACAGCAGAGTCGTGAGCGTGGCTGGCTTACACTCCAACTTTGATCTAGTCTTGCATATGTGAAGCCTGTATAGGAGCTTGAAATAAGAAAAATGCATAGTATCTGGGAAGATTTCTTTTTCTCTTTTCCAATACACTCTCTCTTTCTTGGGTTAGGATTTGCTGTGTTCATTGTTGTGCATAGATATATATCAAAAGCAGACACCCTTCATTTGTTTTGGGCCACTAGTCACACAATTACTAGGAATGAAAATTTTAGACACAGAGAAAATGTCTTGTTATGGTTGTTGAAGAATGGATGAAGAAGGAGCTCCAGGCAAGGGGTATTTGTGGCTCTGAAATTATATTTTACCTTGAACTTTCATGCAGTGAAAAACAGTTGTAAATTTTATTAGCAATAATTAGCAATATAAATTTTTTGAAACAAAAAACTTTCATTTTCAAAAACAGAGGGTCAATTTTATGAACCCATCTCGCTATTTACTTCCAATTTAGAACTTTATCAAGAACAAGCATGATTTTATTAGCTCTTAGGCATGTATTACATGATAAGTATTTTAGATTTATTGTCTTATTTAGTCCTCTCTACAATCTGAGAAATAGCCATTGTTGTTCATTTATTTTTTTAAGTGAGTTAAATTACATTCTGTGCCTTATCTAAAATCATGCCTTTGGTGAACCACAAAACTGGAAATTTAGATCCAGATCTTTCTAATTCTAAACCTTGTGGGGGTTTTTTTTGTTTTTTTGTTTTTTGTTTTTTGTTTTTAATCAACAGCTTATTTCGCTTCCTTTCCAAACTAGCCATTCTTATCTTCATATATTAGATCAGAACTTGAAAGGGAGCCATTAATGACTCTTTTACTTATTGTCAGGGAAGTAGTATCCTTCTTAACTCTTGAGTACTTTACTTTGGGGGGAGAGTTCTGATTGTACAATTGCGTTCCTTATCCTTTCAGTTTAATAACTTTGCAAACTTGGCGAGACCTCATCTCCACAATAAATCAAAAATTAGCCGGGTATGGTAGCGCGCCTGTAGTTCCAGTTACTTGGAAGGCTGAGGTGGAAGGATCGCTGGAGTCCAGCATGTCAAGGCTGCAGTGGCCCGGAGCGTGCCACTGCACTCCAGTCTGGGCGACAGAGTGAGACTCCAACTCAAAAAATAAAAATAAAAATAAAAACTTTGCAAAGTGTCTCATTTCTGGATTTTTTTTTTTTTGAGTCAGGGTCTTACTTTGTCATCCAGTCTGGAGTGCTGTTGCACATTCTTGGTCACTGCAGCCTCAACCTACTGGGCTCAGGTGATCCTTCTGGCTAATTTTTTTGACTTATTATATAGACAAGGGCTTGCCAACTTGCCCAGTCTGGTCCCCAACCTCTGGGCTCAGGCAATCCTCTTGC
>CAUYQG010077379.1:0-40650 GCA_963574415.1 Tarsius wallacei | reverse complement strand
AATTAGCCGGGCGTGGTAGTGTGCGCCTGTAGTTCCAGCTACTTGGAAGGCTGGAATAGTGGTTTGTGTTATTAGAGCTATAATTAGAGGCGGAAGGATCACCGGAGCCCAGCAGGTCGAGGCTGCGGTGGCCGGGAGCGTACCACTGCACTCCAGTCTGGGCGACAGAGTGAGACTCCAACTCAAAAAAAAAAAAAAGAGTGAGCTCTGGGAATATAGGTGGTAGACCTGTTATAGCTCTAATAACACAAACCACTATTATGACAACCCTCACCAATATCATACTACTCCTCCCTAGGCATAATAGAAACCAGCTGAGCTCTCCAACAGAAAGCACAATGTGCACTTGACTCCCAGCAAATGGACCCAACTACAGACAAGCTACAGACAAGTCTAATTTTTAATTTTTATCAAACCTGGTCACATTTTCTGGGGTTACTTCCACTCAACATTTCAATGTACAGCTAAGTCTTTCAATGTATAGCTAAATATGAAGTCCTGATTTCTTTAAATGTTAGTTCTGAATGTATAAATGTCAGTAGACATGACCTCCTCTTGGGACCACATCAAGAAGCCCTCATATTGCTTCACTGACATCACAGTGCACACATGGGAGCCACTCTGTCTCACAACAGATGGGCTATGACCAGGAATGCATAGACAATTTGAACAAGAGTGTTTTCCTAGATGGATTTCCCCCTCTATTTTATTTCACTCTATAAGGAAAGAAATATGTCCCCAGCACAAGGGTATGTTTTATCACAGAAAATGAAATATGACACTGTGGCTTCCATTCTTTCTGGAAGTCAGGCAAGCATCCATCCAGGTAGAAAGATATCAGCCCAAGTGTGGATAGGTCAGCTCCAGCAGACTGGGTGTCCAGGCCCAAAAGCTGCCAAAAGCTGGAGATGCATGTGATGCAGAGATGATAGTGAGTGAGGGTGACTGTGGTGACCCCAACTCGGCCTTTAAGTCATAAGGCTGAGGGAAAAGCCTGCCCGTGTCTCCTACCTCCAGAGCACATGCTGTTTCCACTCTACTATACTTTCTTTTTTCTAAAAATTTTTTAACAAAATAAGATTCCCAAATACATTACAAACCACATAATCTAGTGCTATCTCTATGAGCTTTCTTTGCTAGCTTCTTCCTAAACAAAAGCCACCCAAGGAAGATAGCTTACCTAGATGGTGGTTCCTGGAGGGCCAGCCCCCTTCTTGCTTTTCTTTCTCTTCCTATTTCTTTGGTACCTTAGGGAACTGATCACAAGGAGCCTTTTGAGTGTGATTCCTCAGGCAGTTTTCCAAAGAAGACATTCAGCTAAATACTCAGGGTATTTACAGCCACAGGAGATAAACTATCAACTTGTTACTGTTACAAGTCTGGTGATCTGGCATCTTGCAGCCTGAAAATCTCAACAGTTGGTACTTGGCAAACGAAAGAAACCTAGAAAATCCTGGAGATCAGGCATCTGTGGCTAGCTCACTAGTCATACAAATGGATTATTGTGGTGAATTTATGTAGTATACTGTATCATAACCCTGAGATGCTGCCAAAAAAAAGAAAGAAAGAAAGATAAAGCAATATAAAGTTAGCCTCATACTACAGTGTCTAAAATAAAGTTGGTGGGGCTTGTTGAGCCCAATAATTAGTTCATGCTATGGTCTGAATGTCCCTTCCAAAACTCATGATGAAATTTAAGTGCCAATGTAATGATATTGGTAGGGCCTTTAAGAGGTAATTAGGTCAGAAGGACTCTACCCTTATGAACAGATTAATACCATTACTGCACAAGTGGGTTCCTGATAAGATGATGAAGTTTGGCCTCCATTTTTCTTTGTTTTGTGCACTTGCTTGCCCTTCTGCCATGGGACAATGCAGCATGATTGCCTTCACCAGATGCTGGCACAGAAAGTCTGTGGCATTCTGTTAAAGCAGCAGAAAATGGACTAAGATAGTTCACTATTGTAAAGGTAACAAAGTGTACCTCTAGGGGATTCTATCTACATCAATGAAGGATGCAGGCAGCAGAGACCTGTTTATGGGAATGTTGAAGATGGTGCCTCCTACAATCGTTGCATCAACTTCAGCTGGGATGAATTTGGATGATGATTATGTTGAAAATAAGCCTCATGGTCCTCATCCAAGATAAGCCAGTGGAGCTACAGGGCCTGGAATAGTTTTACACGATCCCTTTTTCTTTAAATAAATAAGTGATTTTTTTCCTTAATAGATATTTTAATATAATAACTTAAGTTAAAATTCCTGTACATACAGAGAAAAATTTTCTAAGGAAAGCGAATTTTAGTTTAAATGACAAATACAGCAGTCTTTTTTTTAAATTTCTAAATGTTGAAATTAAGTATCTTAGATGGTATATCTAGAGCAGAGTCCAAAAGAACAGAAAATCCACTCATCTGGCGCCATCCCAAACACAGAGTACAGACTCTCCACTACAGACTATTCCGATTTTCTCACAAAACAGATTTCCTCAGCCAGAATTTGGTCTGTATGTAGATTATCATCTGTTGAGGGGTCCCCGTTTCCATATAGATTTATTATCAATGGTTCTCAAGCTGGAAAGCACAGAAGATGGAGGGTGAAGGATGGAGGAAGGCACATGGAGCTCTGAGGGACTCACTGTAACTAGGAAGACCAACACATATTCGCTGCCCCTGAGAAGGCTTCTGCCCCAAAGGAACCCACAGTCTAATGGGGAGACAGACCACCACCAATCCCAATGAGGTGTGATAACTGCAGTGCAGAAGACAGACCTGAGTTCTAATCCCAGATCCTCTATTTTCCAGTTGTGTAACCCTGATCCTTGCCTTTCTCATCATTGCAGGGGCTCGTAAGGAAGAAATGAAACAGCATGTAATGCACTTGGCAGGTGAAAGGCTCTAGATATACTGTTATCATCATTCTTATCATATTCCAGTAAAGAAAAACAGATAAGGCATTTTGGAAACTCCAAATAGAATTAGGAAACTCTTCTGGGGTTGCAGAAGGCTTCCTGGAGGAGGTAATGAGGAAAGCTGAGGATCTTTCTTTTTTTTTTTGAGTTGGAGTCTCACTCTGTCACCCAGACTGGAGTGCAGTGGCCGCTCCCGGCCACCGCAGCCTTGACCTGCTGGGCTCCAGCGATCCTTCCGCCTCAGCCTTCCAAGTAGCTGGAACTACAGGCGCGCGCTACCACGCCCGGCTGATTTTTTTGATTTACTGTAGAGATGAGGTCTTGCCAAGTTGCCCAGGTGGGTCTCGAACCCGCAGGCTCAGGTATTCCACTCACCTCAGCCTCCCAAGGCGCGGGATTACAGGCTGAGCCACCAAGCCCGGCAAGGATCTTTCATATATGCTCTCGGAGCCACTGCCAGCAATCATCAAGAAATCATGAAGACTAGGCTTGGTGCCAGGCAAATGTCCTGGTTTCATTTCAGAAAGAGAAAAATAATGTAATACCAGAAATTACATAACAAATGGCTTGTGGCCAAGTCTCAGAAAAGTTATAGAAAAGAGTATAAAGAAGGGTTGGTAAAGCAAGGCGTTCACACCTGTAATTCCAGCACTTTGGGAGGTAGAGGCAAGAGGATTGCCTGAAGCCAGGGGTTCGAGACCAGCCTGGGCAGCTTGGCAAGACCACATCTCTACAATTAAAAACTTTTTTTTTTAATTAGCTGGGCATGATGGCACATGCCTGTAGTTCCAGCTACTTGGAAGGCTGAGGCAGAAGGTTCACCTGAGCCCAGCAGGTTGAGGTTGTGATAGCTATGAGCATGCCATTGCACTTCAGCCTTGGTGACAGAGACTCCAACTCACAAGAAAAAAAACGGGAGGGGTTGGTGAACATTTGGAAGATTAAAGGTCACCAATGAAAGCCAAGAACATAGATTCTTGAAGAAGCAGTCAAAGAATCTGATCCCTTCCCTGCCTGTCCAGTATCTGTGGATTAGCATCATGATATGGTTACATTAGCTGAGAAGCTCTTCCATGGTGCACCAACAGGACAGCACCACCAGTCTCTCAGAGAGCCTGGTCACTGTTATTAGCATGCCTGCAGAGCCTTGAGGCACCAAGAGCCCCAGGGCTTCACTCCCACTAGTCCCAGGGAGCCACAGTGAACTGCTCATCTCTGCACACAGTGAGACTACCATAGACCCTTCTAGACTGACCTCTTTTCTTTTTAAAATTGCTTTATAACCCATTTCTCCTCCTGCCCAACTACACTGGAGGAAACCTAAGAGTGGGGACAACACTTTGCAAAGTGTTCTTTAGAAAACAATACTGCAATGTCTGTTTCTCCTGGGGCAAACAGGTAGAAAGAGGATATTTTTAAGTCCTTCACTGATGCTGAGAGCTTTTACTTGGGAGATCTCAAACTATAACAAATGTATCAAAATACACCCCACCTCACACATCTAATTTTTACTATAACAATTTTTAAAGGATTTAATAATTTTGCTTTTAAAATTATTTGGCTAAGGGTAACTCAATTAATTTATGGTGGGCTGTGATTTCTCAGCAAACATCAAGCATGTTCAGGAAATCTTGGGAAGTAAGGAAAATCTAACCTACAAATTGTTTTCTAAAGTAATAACATTTTCATGAAGACTACATTTAACAATTAATGAACTTGACTAGAGGTTACACTTTATAGAAATTTAATTGCTTACTAATAAATTTTCATTTTGCAGTTTTCATATTTTACAGCCAGTTAAGTTTTTTTAGGCCTCAGGCATTTTTATAAATTCCTGAAAAGCTCATTGGCCCCAGGCACTGGGCCCATCATTTGTGGACTAAAGCAGCCTGAAAGCAGTTACAAGCATTTGTACCTTTTCCTTGGAATGGACAGAAATGACATGCATAATGTCAAATCTGAGGCCAGCAGGAACTGAAATGCCTTTGGGACCATACAAGCTATTTCTGTGTTTAGGTTATTGTGTTGTGCTCTGGTTCACTGAGTGATTGACATAGACTATATACCTCCACAACCAAAATATTTTGCCAAACCTTCTGCCTTCTGGATAAATGAGACTTGAGCACTGCTTCTCACTGCCCCTTACACCTCTGTGTCTGCCCTCACAGGACCTCCAGTGAGGGTGAGAGTCATACCTAAGCAGTCCACATGCCCTGGCACTCAGATGTATTAATTTAGGTAAGAGATTGCAGATCCAATTCAGCAATTAGTCATTTCTCCTGTTAGAAAAATGTTTCAGGGAGTGGTGAAAAGACTTTTTGGAGACAGATCATCAGTAAGAATAACTGAAAACTGCATACAGTTCTCGTGCAAAAGCAGAATGTGTCTTAGTGATATCACAGAAGCCTCTCTCTAGTGCCCATGTATGAACTAAAACATTCATAGCCCATGGCCAGAAAGGGCTCTGCTCTACTCTCCATGCCTCAGACACAGCCAGGGAGAAGAGGTATCCCTTTTGTCCATATAATCCCCACTTCTTAGCTACAAGCCTCAAAGTCAGATATTCACGAAACCACGTTTCCCTAATAGGATGGGTCATTGCATTGAAAGCTGATGCAGTTTGTGAGTTTTCTCCACTAGGGCTGGGTGGGTAAGTGAGGCTACCACTGGTCTGCCCCACGCCCACAGAGAGAAAACTGGGAACAGGAAGTTACACTTAAGCCTGCCCTAGCTGCCAGCTCCAACTCAGCTTTGCCAAAAAGGGCCTGTATTGGAGACAGCAAACACTGACTCAGCCACCAATACAGTGGTGACTGGCTTCCTAGGAGGCTGTATACCTTGTTGTGCTTGAAGAACCCCCAGAGGAGGACAGTTAAGCACCTAGACCTTATAACCTTCAACACTTACCAGGGGCACTGGGGTTTAGGGCTGAGTTCTGCACACTCTGTGTTCTCACTTGTTGATATCCTTTCTCCTGGAGGCCTCAAGACCCAGCTCCTATGTGCTTTCCCCACCCTTGCTGTTTCTCCAGGGACCTACATAGACTCAACTAGGCTGCAGAGGCTGCACTTCTCTCCATGTGGAACATTTGGCCATAGCTCTGCCAAGAGCGTAAATATGGTCTTTATAGAGATGAGGTCGGGGCACTCACTCCACTAGGAGCCCAGGTGCTGCTGAGTTAGTATTGGCCTGGTGCTCTGGGCAGAGCTGCCCTCTCAGAAGGGGAGCCAAGTCAAACACTGCTGGGTACTCTGCACTGGCCCAAAGGGAGCACTTTGCCCACTGCACACTGAAAATTCAGTTTCATTGACAAAAAAGATTTCCATTCTTCATGTCAATATATCTTTGTGGTCTTCTCCACTAAAATTCTGACTTTTAAAATACACATTGTGGAAAACATCTGTTAGTAAATAATCTTGCATTTGGTCTTGGAAATTGAAAAGCAAATATAGTAATGTGTTTGTGGTGGGGTGGGGGAAGATGGACAACTTTAAAGAGGAAAAAAAAATTAATCTTCACAGAGCACCTGTCCTGGCTGGTCTCCATGCTGGGTGCTCTTATGAGATCCTCAGAACAGCTAGGGTACTTTACCCGTCTCAAAGAAGAAGAAATTGAGGCTTAATGAAGAACCTGCCCAAAGTCATGCTGTGTGTAGGCAAAGCCACTGAGCTTGGAGCCAAGGGCTCCGGACTCCAGGTGTGTAGTCCTTCCCCAGCCCACACTTCCTCACCATGGCCTACTCAGTCAGGACCAGACCCTCACCTGGTGCTCCCCAATGGCATTTTTTATATGTGACAGTTGTTGATTTTTCATAGTATTATTTACACGTTACACTTGGAGATTTCTCATCAAAGTAGGATGTTTTAACTCGGTCATATGATAATTTTGCTGCTACCAATTTTTCAATGTGAACTCTTTTTCTGACTAATTTTGATCCACTATTTATATTTCTGACTTTTGTCGCTGGTGCCTATAATGTATGAAAAGGGAATGTGTTTGAAGTCTACTAAGGGTTTCTGAGGGAAATTGTGTTTGGTTCTTGACAGAAGCTAGTGGATCCTGAGTGTCATGGGTGCAGGGTATAGAGATAATTGGAGATATTTTTTTTTGGTAACAGCAGAAAATACAAAACACTTCTTCACTATTTTATGCCTATTCTGTGATTCTAAAACATCTTAAAGGATTGCCAGATTTACCTTTAAAAAAAAGAAGAAAAATGTCTGTATCATAAAAGACACTAAAGTGTGTAGCTCACACCTGTAATCTCAGCACTTTGGGAGGCAGAGGTGAGAGGATTGCCTGAGCTCAGGAGTTTGAGACCAGCCTTAGTAATATGGTGAGACCTCGTCTCTACAATAAATCAAAAAGTTAGCCAGGCATGGTAGCGCATGCCTGTAGTTCTAGCTACTTGGAAGCCTAAAGCAGAAGGATTGCCTGAACCCAGCAGGTCAAGGCTGCGGTGGCCTTGGATGCCACTGCAGTCTAGCCTGAGTGACAGAGTGAGACTCTGACTCAAAAAAAAGACACTAGAATAGCTGATGAATAGGCAAAGGCCACCAAAAGGTAAACAGAGAAGAAAAAAACTAATAGACTTTAAAAGGTTTAACACATTGACAACTAAGAACTGTACATTTTTATTATTTTAACCTGGCTGACTGACAAAGATTAGAATTAGTCCTAGGGACACAGAAATTAGTCAGCCTGGGCCCGCTACCCTTGAGTTCACTTTAGTTGGAGAAAAAGAAGAGTGCTTTAGAGTATGGGCTCCGGACACACGGATGCCCTGGGCGCGTCCATCTTCTCTGTTCTTTAAGAGTGTCTCCTACTATACCTGTGCTCCAGTTTCCTCATTTGTAAAATAGGGAGAACTCTACCTATCTCATAGGCATGCCAGGAGGATCGGGTATGGAAATATGGGGGTAGGGCCAGGAACACAGCCTCGCACATAGGAAATGTTCAGTACATGTTGGCTATCATTTTATTGTTACTACTACTTCAGTCAGGACTCTTGGAGCTAGGAGTTCATAACCCAAACTTTAAGGGTCCATTTACCTTCTGAAATCACATACAAAATTGTGTGAGTCAGTGTGTTTTTCTGAATAGTAGGCCTAGGGCTTTCCCCAAATTCTTAAAAGGATTGAGGGCTCCAAAATATTTTAAGACACTTGCCTTTTAAAAAGAGTCCTTTTTAATAATGTCAAAGGTAAAGCTGAAACCATTGATGGCACCCACAAAAGCAGTTCAAACTAGAGCCACAGGCCAACTGCCATTCTCCCAGTAGCCTCCACATCCTCTCCCTACATGGTGCCTCCTTCAAAGGCGGCCTTTACATCTGACGATTCCATGACAGTCAGCTCACGGCAGCTCTGCAGTAAGATGTCTGGCTGCTTGCTCTCAGTGGGCATTATTTTACAGGCTTCTGCCAGACCTTCCATCACCAGCATTCACATCAAATGGCCTCTCCTGTGCTGCTGACTTGGTAAGGAGCTGGGAGGCCTCCCACGCCCACTGGCTCTCTGCTCCAGCTGTCACGGACAGACTCCCATTCTCTGCCTCGGTCCCTGGGGCTTGGGTTTAACACAACCAAAACCTTTTTTTCCTTCATGACTGCTCTTTCTGGAGGTCTGGCCTCCCCTTCCCCAGGACAGAAGCTAATGGGGGCCAAAGGCAGGAAGTGGCACCAGGCAAAGGAAGCAGCTACTTGTGCCACATCTGCTACCCAAAGGTGGGGTGCTTTGGGTCCTGCCCCATTCCTTGTTGGAGGAGAGGGCCAGTGAAAATGTAAATGGGTAAGAAGCTTTGCCCTGGCAAATGAAGGGGAACAGCCCCTCCCCAGACTGTCAGCACTCAAATTGGCCTTTCTTCTTGGTGCTGTATTGAGCACGGGGGATCGATAGATGAGCACAACAGCTCCTGCCTTCTCATCAGGATCTAGGTGGGGATGCTCAAACACAAGGCCTTTTGTCTGCAAGGCCTCAGGAAGAGACCACCTGAGATGTCTAACAAAGACCAAAAGCTCCAGTCTTTCCTATTTAACTCACCTGTGAAATAGTTGCACTCAACCCCCAACCAGAAGGGAATCTGAGCAGTCTGGTCTGCACAGGAAAAGCTGAGTACGCCTGCCGCTGATGGGCACCTCCACCCCCTCCCCATACACACACAGAAAGAGAAAGGACATGATTCCACAGGAATTCAAGCTGATAGGAGGTGCTGAGATCAGCTCCTCCCTGGTTTGGCATCAGAGCAGCTTCCACATAACCAGCAGCACACCTGCAAGGGGCTGGGACTCAATACATGGTTGTTGAGTAAACATACATATTAAGTGGAATTTTCGTAGCACTTCTGCTCCTAACCAATCTTAGTCTGGGGAATATTTTGAAGAGACTGAAGCAAAAAAAAAAAAAAAAAAGTGGTGATTTTATTTATTTTAGAATATTTGAATAGCTAGGCCTTGAAAGCCTTCTGAGGGTTACTCAGCCCAATAAGAAAAGCCCAGCTTGTCTAGACCTTTGATGATTTGAGTTTGTACCTTCTTGCTGATGTAACCAACATGAGAACACAGGAAACTACTAGGAGAGGCTAGAGATGATGGGCAGGGCTGAAAGACCTACGGACTATTTAGACTCCCAATGCAACACATGACACCCATTCCTTCCAACTGGGCTGCCCAAGCTCAGTGAAGTCATAGGGAATCACAGAACCCTTCTGGTCTCAGTTTCAAAAGAAAGCCATGGATTGAGATGTATCCTAAACATCATCCTTTAAGGTCATGGAACTGCCTGTAGACCTCAGGATGTGTGAGCTCTGAGCATCTGGCAATCAGTGAGCTTCCTTTCGAAAATACACAGATTGAGCTGAAAGGAAACATGTCCCCCTAAAAAGACACTTGAAGACCAGTGTATGAACCCCAGAAATATCCTGATGTCTCTGGGTGGGATGGCCAAATTCTGGGCATGGCCTATGCCCCTGTGACTATGGAAGTTCATTTACTAAAAAACGTAGCAACGGTCAGAGTATTGTCATTGGGAACACAGATGCAGAGACAAACTGAGGGATGCCAACCAAATGTGACCACTGGCACTGAGGAAGAACAGTCTGATGGAGTCCAATCTCCCTGTGTGGGAGCAAAGCCACAACACCAGCCCACATGACACCAATTGATATTGCTACATTTAGTAGGTATACATTCTTCTTTGCTAACATAAATAACTTAAAGAAAGTCACTCCAGGAACTTCCACCCAAATGATCTCAGAAATCCTAACACCACTTAATAAAGGAAACTGAGGGCTAGGAGAAGTGAGGAAGCTTGCCCAAAGTTACCATGAGGGAGTGAGGGGAGAATATGAGCTTGCAGTCCAGGTATCCTGACTCCTAGTCTTAGGCTCTTGTCTTTATTATTGTATTATTTTTCAAACTTGCAAAACAAAAATTGGTCCTCTCAAACTGCAGTCCTGTGGCTCCCAGCTGGAGCCTCGCCAAAGATTATGCCTGCTTGGGGTACAGCTGGGGGTGCAGCCTGGTGACAGGCAGGTCTGTGATGTATGCATGTCTGTGTCCCCAGGCCCATGGAGAGACTGCCTGCAGGCCCTGGAGGATGGCCACGACACCAGCTCCATCTACCTGGTGAAGCCAGAGAACACCAACCGCCTCATGCAGGTTTGGTGTGACCAGAGACATGACCCTGGGGGTTGGACCGTCATCCAGAGACGCCTGGATGGCTCTGTCAACTTCTTCAGGAATTGGGAGACATACAAGGTGAGACTCAGTAAGGCCTGACTGTGCTGCCCACAAGGTGACTAGCCCAACCCAAGAGATGCCTGAGTGACCACTCGGAGGTGCATGTTGACCAGGTCAGGGTGTGTGCAGCCCCAAATAGCAAATATACCTGAGGTAAGAAGGATATAGACAGTGCCACTGTGCAAACCCACCAGGGGTAGTAAGGACCAGCTCCTTCTCTGTTGGCTGCTAGCAACTGCTGTAGGACAAGAGTTGGTAAAGCTCTCTAGGACAGAGTAAGAGTTTATTAATGTGGGTATGGAGCCCTCGCTCCAGCCAGGTGTGGGAGCAGCTTAATCCCAACTGGGGTTTCCAAGGGGGGAGACCTGCTCTTGAAGCCCAGAAAGGGCAAGTCCTGAGGATTCCAGCCCCTGGGAAAATCCCTGAAAGGGTTCACACAGGGAACTTTGGCAATACTCAGGTCCTAATTCAGGGTTCATCCTCTGGGCTTCCTGGCTCCTAAGGAACCGAAATGCTTATTTGTAGTAGGAAGAGTTGCCAGGGCTCAGCCACAAGCAAAGAAGCAATGCTAAGAATGGTAAGAGTGGCTTGGTTTGCTAGTGCCTGCCACATGCCAGCACCACACTAAGTGCTTTCATGTACTACCTCATTTAATCTCATATCAGCTCTATGAGGGAGGTACTGTTATCAACCCAGCTTACCGGTGAAGAGATGGAGCAACTTTCTCAGGTCTGCAAAACTAGAAAGTGGCACATCAGTGACTGCAGCTTAGGCCTCTGATACCAAAGCCCACAAACTACCTCAAACCAGGATGCCTTGCATACGTGGCTCTGTCATGCTTCTTCTTAGGTCTTGGGTATCATCCTGTCCTGATTGTTTCCCACCCCGCCTCCTAGCCAGCCTATGTCTCTGTTTTCTTCTCTTCCTCCTCCTCTACCACCTCCTAATTTAGAGGTTCCTAAACACTCACTACTGGACTCTTTCTCCCTCTCTCGCTTAGAAGCAATACAGCACAATGGTTAATACTGGGTTCTCAGTTCAAGTCCTGGCTCACCCTTAGGAGCTCTGTAACCTTGAGTTCTCTCATTCTAGGGAGGATAATGATAGTATCTCATTCTTAAAATTGGCATGAGGATTAATAAAATAGCCTATGTAAAGTTCTTGTAACAGTGCCAGCACACCATAAGTGCTCACTAAATACTAGCTATCATCATCATTATCATCAATGAGTCATCAATTTTCAAGACTTCAGTGGCCATATACTCAGCTATTGACCCCCAAAACTACATGTAAAAACAATAATAATAAACTACTGAGTTTTAGATCTAAAAGGGTACCCACATGGATGGGACACATCTATCATAGCTCACATCTGTCTGGTGGGTTAGAGCTTATGTGTGAACCTCAAACAAGCCCAGCCCCACATAAGGCTGAAGTTCAGCGAAGGTAAGGGATTTGTCTAAGGAATGCTTGTTTCAGGCCTACTGTGTACCAGGCTCTCAACTTACCACAGCACATGTGTTCCTGCAGCAACCGTGTAGGGAAGGCAATTTTCCTGTAAGAGAGGAATCTAGGGTACACATGATGCCTGGCACACAGTAGGCACTCCCTTTTCTTTTTGAACAATGTATGAGTCACAGAATAACTAAGTGAGGGAGTGGGAGGTATGAACCAGGCCTGCTTTGCGCTCTGCTTGTTTCCTGGGCCCCTCTATCCTAGTCTGAGTGTCCAGCAGCAGGGCTTGCTGGCTATGGGCACAACAATCTCCACGCTAACACTGTCCCGGGTTTTTCCCAGCAAGGGTTTGGGAACATTGATGGCGAGTACTGGCTAGGTCTGGAGAATATCTACTGGCTGACAAACCAAGGCAACTACAAACTGCTGGTGACCATGGAGGACTGGTCTGGCCGCAAGGTTTTTGCAGAATATGCCAGCTTCCGCCTGGAGCCTGAGAGCGAATATTATAAGCTGCGGCTGGGGCGCTACCATGGCAATGCAGGAGACTCCTTCACCTGGCACAACGGCAAGCAGTTCACCACCCTGGACAGAGACCATGATGTTTACACAGGTAGGAAAAGTGGGGTGAACCCAGGTGCGGGTAGGGAAAAGAGGTAAACCAGAATCAGGGTCCTCCAACTCCACAGCTTGGGAATAGGAAGATCCCAGGGTGACATACAGCTGGACCAAGATACCTGACTCTGTTCCCACCCTCTGAAGGTCCTTTCCCCTTCCCACTGCCCACAGATGCCCTTCACAAAACTAGGTCAGAGTAGCATTTACAAAATAAAAGGAAAGGTAAAAAGATGTACATACCACACACACCAGGGCTGCCCTGGGCCAAGGCAGGCAGATGTGTGCCAGGTTGTGCCCTCTCCACCTCTTGGTCTGAGGTGCCCAGTGTACAGCTACATACCCCCAGGGGCTCTGGGTCATACCCTTGGGCTCTAGTGCTGACCTACCTCCTACCAATCATGCACCCATGTTGCTTAATCTCCCTGAGACTTACTTTCCACATCTGGAAGTAAGGATAATAACTACCTTGTAGGGTAGGGAGAAGGTTAGAGATAAAGTACCTAATGTACTTTTTCTGGAACTTGGCATATAGTAAGGGCTCAATGCAAGCAGGCTCGCTGTATGGTCACTGTTACCAGTATGTGATGTTAGTGCAGTGCTGTGAGGAAGCTAATTAAGAGGAAATCAGACAGGAAAGATGAAATGATTTGTCTAAGATCATGTGCCTCAAACCTAGCACTTCACTAAAAAGTCTTTATTAAATGAAAAATGAGGGAAAACAGAAAATTAAAAGCAGCACAGACACAGTCCAGCCCTGAGTACAGACATCAGACTTCCCCACAATTAATGTCTCCCAAGGTTCCATATATAATTTCTCAAGATGAGGGCCTCTAGGCCCTAACAGGCTGGCAAAGTCAGTAGGGCCCAGGCTCCTTCCTGAGGCTGGCCCATCTGACAGCCAATGCCACCTACAGGCCCAGGCTTTTTGCTCACATGGGTAAACCTGGTCTCCTCCTATCCCGGCTTCCCATGTGGTCCTGGTCTGCCAGTTACTCCCCCTCACCTTGAGGAGTGAACTCTGGGGACTGTCTCAGAAATAGCCAGTACTTCAGGTAGGCCTTCATACCTACATATTGAGGTGGGAGGGATCCTCATGCCAGGTCCCCATGGCAGCCACACTCTAGCAGGTAGTTCTCCCAACATCGGAGACAGGAGGACATGACCCTCCTGTCCCTGTACCACACAGACACCTCTGTCCACACTCACACTGAACTGACCCTACTGGAAGGGGCCCTAGAGGAGGAGCAGACCCTTGCTCTGAAGCAGCAGGTCTTCTAGGCCAAGACTACCAAGGCTTCCAAAAAAGCAGGGCAGGAGGATGACCTTCAGGAGGATGACCTTCAGACCCTGAGACATGGGGGTTGCTATAGCATTTCTTGAGGGCCAACACAGAGAGCAGGGAGAAGAATGTTCTATGATCCAAAACTGTCAGATCTGTCCAGCAGCAAAATCAGTGCCTGGTAAGGAAGCAAGCTCCTTGTCCCTGGAGGTGTGTGGGACAAATATAGGAGGGCCCTCCATTGGCAAACAGGAGGTTGACTATGGCGTGTCGAGGACTCCCTGCTCCAGAAATCCAACACGGCTATTGGTCCCTGTGAACTCAGGTCACAGCCCAGAAGGAGCCCCAGGAAAAACTCTAAGAAAACCTGGGCTGCTTCAGCTGAGTTTCCCCTCTTGCTTTCTGCTTCAGACTGAATGCAACCTCCTCACCTCACCCCACAGCCTTGGCCACCTGTTGCAATGGACCCTCCAACCTACAAACCTCGCTGGAGTAGCACCCCCTGAGGAGTGGGTCACCTCTCTAGGCCTAGTCAGGAAATTGAGACGCCCCATCACTAAGAACAGCCCAAGTTGATGGCGGCCCCTGCTCCTTCCACTGTGCAGCACAATGCCCCTAAGTGCCCGTGTGCACCTTGCCCACACTTTCTACTGTTGTTCTGAACAGCTTGTCCTTGGCAGTACAATTCAGCATATGATGTGATAATGCCAAGAATTTTATGGAAGCCTCTTTTGTGAAATAATGCAAAAAAAAAAAAAGTATTTGGATATAATACAAGTTGGAGCAGAATGAAGGAGCATTTCACCTTAAACCCTTTCTCTGTCTTTCTATAAAGACTATTGACCCAACAGTTTCAACTCTAAAAATTCCTAAGAAAAACCCTTCCTCCCTCCCCATGGAACTCAGACCATCTTTATTTCCTATCAGAACCTGAGGTGTGGAGTCGCCCTGGGGCCACCTCTGCACCCAGCCCTGTGCTAAGTGTCAAACACATACAACCATGTAATTCCTACAGCAGTCCTATGCAGTAGATGTCATTTACAGATGAGAATACAGGGGCAGGGATATGTTAAGTTGCTTCTCTGGAATCACCAGCTAGTGAGTAATAAAGCTGAGTCTCAAAGGCAGGTCTGAGCAAGTCTGCAGCCTGGCCCCTCCCTGCCCCTTGAGCCGGGTCCAATTCTCAAGCATTCTTGTTCCAGATGCCTCCCAAGAGGGTCCTGCTGAAGACCCTGAGCACACTATGGGGCACGGTTAAAATGGCCTTCTCCCAGATACCTTCTCACCTCCTTCTCTCCTGCAGGAAACTGTGCCCACTACCAGAAGGGAGGCTGGTGGTATAATGCCTGTGCCCACTCCAACCTCAATGGGGTCTGGTACCGTGGGGGCCATTACCGGAGCCGCTACCAGGACGGAGTCTACTGGGCTGAGTTCCGAGGAGGCTCCTACTCACTCAAGAAAGTGGTGATGATGATCCGGCCCAACCCTAACACCTTCCACTAAGCCACCTCCCCCTCTTGACCTCTCGTGGCCATCGCCAAGAGCCCACCCAGCCCATACTGGTCTCAGCACAAAGAGCAACTCCTCACCAGTTCATCCTGGGGCTGGGAAGACTGGGACGCTGGATTCTGTTTTCCAAAGTCACTGCAGCAGATAATGGAACTAAATTGATATAGTGTTCTCTGTCCCTCCTGCTTTTCTTCACACCAGACAGGACCTCATATTTCCAGGACAGTCCAGGACTGCAGACAACTCTTTCTTTAAATAAATTAAGTCCCTACAATAGAAACACAACTGCAAAATACCCTCATAATAAGCATTTGTGTGAGTCTCCCTTGTGCACTTACGTGTATACCACATATATATGCATTTAGATATATATCACATGTGATATATCTAGATACATATGTAGGTTTGCCTTATATACTAAATATACATATATTCAGTTCTCAGATGTTGAAGCTGTTACCAACAGCCGTGCTCTTAGGAGAAAAGCATTTCATTAATATTGTGTTACTTGAGTCTAAGGGCAGATCACAGTCTGTAGTTCCAATCCAAAGAATAAACCTTGGCATCTGCGTGCCTGGATTCTTCCAGGAATGTCTACAATGTTAATCTCTCACATAGGAGTTCCCAGCTTCCTCTCTTAAGAACCCCTTTAAACACCAATCAAATTTCAAAATTCCCCTTCCCCTCCATTTTTATATTTTTCCCCATTCTCAGGACTTTCCACCATCCATCTACCCACTTATTCATTCAACACCATTCATTAATTGCCTCCTGTGTGTCAGTCCCTGGCCACTCACTGTAATTCAAGACCCCTCTTCCGCACTGCCTGACTCCTTGTCTACCTATAGCTTTGCCTTTTCTGTCACACAGTCCTTTCTTTCCAGACAAGATTCCTCAGTTTCTGAGAAGAAAACAGCCTGGGTTCCAGGTTTCTATTTGGGAAAGGGAAGGCCAGGCCAAAAGGTCCACCAGCCATATAGATAATGTAATTGCCATTTTGTATCTTCCATTCATACTTTAGCCAACATGTCATTTTAGCCTTCATGCAAGTAATAGCCTGCCTTGCCAGGAGATATTCAATTGAAGATATGTCATCAGATTGTCAGGGCCCCCAAATAGCTACAGACCAGAGGTCCCTTCCTCCCAGGCCAACTGGAGTCTGCATCTCATCCCAAAACCATACTTCCCTGAAGAACAAGTACCACAGAAATAAGAACTGGCCTCTTCTCACAAGTTACTAAATAATCAGGGGCCACTAGAACCCTTGGTTGGTACATTGCAGCATGGTGGCTTTCTGAGTCCTCCTGTTGGCCATGAAGTGTCAGCCTCAGCACTCCTAGCACTATTGTCAAGCAAGGGGCAAGGGATGAGTCAAGAAGATGAGACCCTCCCAGCAAGCACATGGGCCGGGGTGTGTGAGATGTTGGACGTTTGGTACTGTCCATGTTTGGGTGCGTGCCTATTACCTCAGCATTTCTCACAAGTATACCATGTAGCATGTTTTATGTATATAAAAGGGAGGGTTTTTTTTTTTTAATATATTCCCAGGTTATCTTGTAATGACACAAATCTGCAATAAAAGCCATCAGTGCTATTTGGATGTATCTACACTGTGCCTCATTGTTTTAGAATGCCTTTCTGGGGTCTCCCATATCAGAGCCTATTTAAGTAAAACCAGGAAGAAATTCAGTGCTAGGGCACACACCAAAGTCACTTAAATCACACTATCCCTATCTTTGGTGTCCACCATTTCCTCAGGAGTCCCATGAAAGGACCTCAGGCCAAGATGGCTCTCAGGACCTCCACCTCCTCACATCCAGCTGTGTCCTGGATGTCCCCACTGGATGTCCTACAAGCACCTCATGGGCAGTGCAAAAAAAAAAAAATGACCATCTCCATGTTGACAAGGAAATGGAGAAATGTGTGCTTTATGTACTATAGATGGAAGTATAAATTGACTCTATTTTTTAAGAGTAATGTGGCACTGTATATGTCAAAATCTTAAATGCACATATTCCATTGGTCACAGTAATCATTCTCAATGACCAAGCAACAAAACCTTATAAGAGTTTTATCTAGTAAAGCTGCATTTAGGGAGAGACTGATGTGCACTGAAGCTTACTATGTGCTTAGAAATGGTCTTCTGTTTTTCTATGTCACCTTCACAGCAGCTCCAGTAGGAAAGATTATTATTCTCATTTTCCAGAAGAGTAGAAAATGAGGCTTGAAGTCAGGAGGCTGGTAAGAATGCCTGAGCAGAAGGTAATCCAGAAGGTGCTGGGTGTCAGGCACCAAGGAAGAGTTCTCAGCTCCCTTTTCCCAGTCCCTCAGCAGATGTGGTGATCACAGTAGAATCTAAATTCTGTTTGATAAAAATATCTCAACCTTGGCCCAGACTATAGCCAACCCTCCCTATATGCAATGGACGGAACAAGGACAAAGGAAAACAAGGGCCAATCCTTATTTTGTACCTTTCATTCATACTTAGCCTACATGTCATTTTAGCTTTCACATAAGTAAGCTTACAGGTCACTGGTCTTGGGTCCAAACCCCAAAGCAGAGAGCTCTGAAAAGCCCGGCTGGACACAGTGCAGCAACCCTTTTTCTAAACTAGTTGGGATTCAAGTGAAATTAATACCCACTGTTTTTTCCAAACTCTACCCCAATACCCAAGCCTGACTCTTGATCAAGCCATACCCAGGCTGTAAGAGGAAGAAATAAGCTCATCAGAGATGTGGAACTGGCTCTCCTTGGAGAAAACAGGAGGATGGGTCAGCTCACTAAGCCAGTGGCTGGCTTAGGAAAAAAACATGGAGCCAGGAGTGCTGTGTTCATGTACCCTGAGCCTAGGTGCAGTGCCCAGTGAGTTGATCCTCCCTGCCAGCAAACATAGCCAATCAGCATTCTGGGGTTTGACCAATCCAGATCACCCTCTCCCAACCCAATCAGTGACCTTTTAAGGTCTACAATCATAGGAGTCCTAGTATTACTAAGTTCTCCATGGTGGGTGCATCTGCTGGCCAAGAAAGAAGTCAATGAAACCCAGACTTCCCTGCCCCAGCCAAACTCCTGCATCCCAGTTTTAGCCAATACCTTGATCACTGCTTGAGGTGGAGATGGAGTGGGGAGTAGGTACTGGAGAACCACCTGTTGGGCTCATGTGGGGAATAGGGCAGGAAGACAGTGATGTTCTCCAAGCAAATGACACCGAACAGGACTCCCTCCCCCAAGTCTTGCCAATCTGAGCAGGATTGAAAGAGAAACCTCTGATTACTGAAAACTGTGGTAATAGGAGTCTACCATGCTCAGAATGCACAGACACTTTTGGGAGTTCAAGGGGTCATCCCTGATCTCCCAAGATCCTCTCATCTGTTTCATGCAATCTTGTCAAGACTCTGATTATAGTAAGTGAAACTCAGGCAATTAGATTAAACAAAAAGAGAATGTTTTAAGTGTAACAAGATGTTAAAAAGGCATTCCTTCCACCTCAGTTTATCTGAGACTCCAAAGGCTAAGGACAAAATAATAGCTGCCAAGAATCCCTCATTCTTGAGCAAGGTACAAGATCATCCCTGCAAAGGGGACGGCCCCGCTGGCTCTACAGCATGACCTGATTGCCCACATGAAGCCTGTGTAGCGAGTGCAGGAAGAAGATCCTGGAGAGGGGAATGATGGGCTGTCGTGCCCCACACCACCACAGATCAAGTGAGAGGGACTGCAAGGGACCATTCCCAGAGCCTGGCACGAGTGAACATGAGTCTGACTCAGGGCTGGAGGCATAGGAGCAGTGGGAAAAGGGGCCACTCTGAAAGTACAAGTCTAGCCCACAGAGGGGACAGAGGAGGCATGGGTTCAAGCTTCCTAAGGTCAGAGTGCTGCCTGGATGGTGGAAGTGGGGGACAGGGCAGAAAGCGCAGAAGCCAAGGAAGGAGTTGTCCATGGTCACCTGGAAGAGAGGCATTACCCCATCAGGGGAACTGAGTCGGAGGTGCCTGAAGAGAAATTCTGAAGAAGCAGCAAAGAGGGGAAAAGACAGCAAAGAAGGGAAAAGACAGAGTTTGAGGGCTTGCACAAGCATCCGGCACAACCACGAGACCTGCTAAGTTCTCAGCATTGCCTGGGAATAGAACAAGTCCACAGAGTAGGATCAAAAAGACACTGGGGAAAAAATGAGATTGGTTTCTTTTTACAACTGGCTGTGTCCAACTCATTTAATAAACTAGTTACATAAGGACACGAGGTATCTCTCAAGTCCATGGGCAGGGACATAGCTGGGCCTCATGAGGTCCAGAAACCAGAATCTGCCTGGAAAGTCTTCAAGAAGCAAGGCAACAACTTTCCAAATACCTCTCCTCTTTCTTCTCCTTTTCCTGCAGGGTCTTTTTCTTTGTTTCTCTCTGTGCATCCATCTGCAGACTATTCTCTCCACCAGGCAGCATTCTTAAGCTCACATCCTCCTGGTCTGAGTGCCAGCAACTCTACATTCCAATGTGACACCCAGACGGTGGATCTGATTGGCCCAGCTTGGGCTGGGTGTCTACCCCAGTACTATGCAGAACTGGGTGGAATGAACACTGCTGCTGGGGTACAATGCCATGGGAGAGGCAGGGGAAGTTCCCAAGTTCCCAAGGAAGGAGGGATCACAGGCTGGGTCTATATTCAAAAAAATGTCTAGACTATACTCCAGCTGTTGCTGGTCCCCATCTTCTTGAGACCATAATTTGCCAGCTAGAAGGATTCCATCATGGAATCCTATTCCCCTGACCCTTCCATGCTGACCCCCACACTATTCCAGAAAGCACATCCAACCTTCTAGGCCCTGAGGGATCACTAAATCACTAAATAAAACACATAGCCATGACCAGATGGGCCTTTTCCTGGGTATATATGTTTCTTGATAGTCTCTGAATATAGGAGCCAACAAGGTCCCCATTGCTGATGTATTCTGATCTGAATAACACTACTGACATTCTTTGGGGTGTTTTCCATGTACCAGGTAGCATGCACGTCTTTCTAAATTCTCACAACAACCCTATGAGTTGGGTTCTATAATTGTCCTCTCTTCAACATAACAGAAAACTGAGGCTCAGAGATGTAAGTACTTTGCCCAAGAGCATGCAGCTGAAGCTCAGAATGTGAGCTTGAGTCGGTCTGATTCCTGAGCTCTTGCTGCTACAGCATCTATTACTATACCCAAGGTTCCTATTTCGCCAATCATCACTCAGTAATACATCTGAGAATCATGGTGGTATGGAACCTCCTGCCCACAGGAGTGGTTATGTCATGTAGCCAGCCAGCCTGCCTGTGCAGTAGCAGCTGGATAGACAGGAGGCCCCCAGATGACAGGAAGCCAGTAGGTGGCTATCACCAATTTATCTCAGAGCAGTGGACACACAATAGCAAGGGGCAGTGATGAAGAATATTTCACATTTTCCCTGAGCCTTAGCAGAGCTGGGAGTGGCTCAGAGTCTGGAAGGACAGCTCATGTGGAGGGAATGGAATTAGAATTCCCTTCTGAAACCACATGACAACAGAGGACTATGCTCTAGTCATCTCAACAAGGAGAAAGCGTTAGAAGCACACAGTCTCCATAAAGCCAGGAAGGTTGACTAGGTCCCTGGCAAGTGTACCAGGTACAGATTTAGGTCAGCGTTCTCCCTTTGGGAACCCAACAGCAAGGCAGCCTTTCCTCATCAATCATTGAAGTACAGGGCTGTGCTGGTGACACAGGGAGAGGGATTAAGGACAGATATTCAGGAAGCAGTGGCTGATCAGTTGGGGAGGATGCCTGATGGCCTACCTGCCTAACCCAGGGTCCAAGAGAACTGGTGGGTGGAGAAGTGCATATTTTTAAAAGATGCCATCTTTCACCTACCATATTAGTATAAATGTAAAATGTTGGTAATCCCTAGTGTTGGTGAGAGTGGAAAAAGCAAGCATACTTATTCTCTGTCGGTGGAAGTATAACTGCAACCTTTTCATTCTGAAGGCATTTCAACAGTAGGCACCATAAAGTCACAAATAGTCTTTGCCCTAGGAATTCCACTTCCAGCACTCAGTGCTTCAGAAGTACTCTAATAGATGAGTAGAAACACACATATAAGGATGTTCCTCCCTGGTCTACAAGCTGAGCATCCCTTATCTGAAATGCTTGGGACCTAAAGTGTTTCAGATTTTTTCCAATTTTGAAATATTTGCATAACACTTACTGGTTGAACATCCCTAATTTGAAAATCCAAAATGCTCCAACGCTCCAATTTCTTTTGAGCATCATGTTTCAGATTTTTGAGCGTTTCAGATTTTGGATTTCTGGATTAGAAACAACTTGCATATGTAAAATGGAAAAACTAGAAACAGTCTAAATGTTTATCAGTTGGGGCACAGCTAGATGAATCACATGCATCTGGTCGATAGTCAACATATCACCCACACATCTGCGGGTGCAACAGAACTACCAGAAAGAATGAAGGAGTTCTAGATTTACTTTCATTGAATAAAATCTATGACACTTTAAGTGGAAAAAAAAGTAAAGTACAAAACTTGTATAAAATGCTCCCATTTTGGATAAAAAGCACAATTTCATATGTACCCCACCCAGATACATCCCTTTGCATGTGTGGATTAGAATGTCCAGAAGAACACATACCCACTGCTAACAGTGACTGCTTCTGGGGAATGGGAGACAGAGAATGGCACATTCACTTTTCACTTTATAGACTTCTTTTTGGTGTGAATAATTTTTACTACAGGCTATATGCTGCTTTTGTAATTTTTAAATTTTTGAAAGAATGAGTAGGTACTGAATACCGCCCCTGTGGCTCCTTTCTCAGTAGCCACATAAAATGGGGGATCTCCTCATTTCCCCTAAGCAGGCATTCTGAGGCCCCTGAGCACTTGAGAGCCCAACATACACTCTATCAGGGAACCACAGTGTTTCTAAGGGTAACCTTCCAGGCCCTAACCAGTCCTCCCTAAACACCTGTCTTTCTTGCAGAGCTGCAAGGACTTGTCACCTCTCAGAGAAACAACTACCCCTCTAACCCATAAAAACCTCCTCCCAAAACTAACATTTGTGAGGGACCCAGCACTTCTTGCTGACCTGGATAACAATATCTCAGTCTTTTATATGTTGAGTTTTACAGCTGATGTTGTCCTAATACAGACTGAACAACAAAGTAATAAATGTGGAGTAGTGATAAAGGTTGTGCAATGTACCTGTTATCCATTGCTTGTGACAAATTACCCCCAAACCTAGCAGCTTACAATAATATACATTTATTATTTTGCATTTTCTGTTCATCAGGATTTGGGTATGTCTTGGCTGGGTATCACTGGCTCAAGGTGTCTTCTAATGAGACTTGAGTCAAGCTATTGGTTGGGGCTGCAGTCTCACCTGAAGTCTTGCCATTTGGGCAGAATCTTCTTTTAAGCTCCCTCATGGTTGTTGACAGGCCTCAATCCTGTGCCACATGGGCCTCTACATAGGACTGCCAAACACACATCAGCTAGATTATGATATGTCAGGAGAAGACTAGTGTCCATTCAGTCCGTTCTGTCTCCACCCGAGTCAGTGTGCTTCTCCAGAATCTCCCACTAGGAAATCTCTCTGTTCCATACAGGAGAGTCATAGAGACACTTTCTCTTCTCAGCCCATTCTCTTGCTTTTTTTCAGAAGTAAAAGACCTGTTACACGGAATATATGACATATTTTGAGGTTAGTGGTTGAGGCACTGAAGTCAGACCTGCGTTCAAGCACTGGTCTCACCACATACTAGTGTGTGAACTTTAACATGAATCTTGTTTGTATTGTGCAGCTATGAAATAAATAAAAAATAAAGCCTCCCTCAAAGGAAGGAGTGTTGGGAGGGTAAATGAATGTACATAAAGTGCTCAGTGCGGTGCCTGTCACATGGTAAAAGAATAAACATGAGTTATTATTGTTAGTTTCTAATTAGAAACCCAAAGATGAAATAAAGCCAAAGAGGAACAGACATCCTAATAAATATACAGATTTTTACTATGAAAGCACACTTTCTCTTGCACAAAATGGGCTTATGCTCTAACCTCCTTTGGAAGGATCAGACAAAAACTTTTAAGACCCTAAAGGTCCTCCCTTTGCCCCAGAAGGGACAAACTGAAACAAGGTGCTCCAGCTCTGGGCAGCAAAGCAAGTAGGAAACAAACCTTTCCTCAAATGCTCCTTTCTTGACCCCTACATGTTTTCCTCCCACTGTTTACCTCCATGGAGACAGATATATTAAATGGAGGACACATAAGTTAAGGCTGGGTGGAACCCTAGCAGTTAGCATAAGCTCTTGAGTTACTTGGTATCCGCCTGGGATATGATGTTGGACAAGTCATGAGTCAAGCTGTGGTTTCTTTCATTCATAAAATGAAGGTTTTAATAACATACACTGGCCTTTTGTAAGAACTGAGCAAAACTATGAAGACCCAGAAATATTTGAATTTTAAGGTAACAAGTCCTGAGACTGCAAAAGTAAAAGCAAGCTCTTCCCTTCTGGGAGGGAGAGACATGAAACAATATGTAGACAGCCACTCATCAAAATAATGGAAGTGGTTTCCTTCATTTTGGATGGGGACAGTATTTTTGAGATAATTCTGTTGACTAGGAAGCATGTTGAAGACTGGAGTCAATGGGAAGATTTTCCATGCTTGCTGCCCTCAGAGAAGGTTGAATGTCCCAATTTAGGGAAGAAGCAACTTGCTCAGGGTTGGAGAGGGCAGCAACACGTGGCCATCAGAGCAGAGAAAGGAGCATGGCCTACAGCTCTGGGACCAGGCATACCAGAATCCAGGCTTAAGATCTGCTTTGTGAACTGACACCCTTCTCCAGCTAAGGAAGAAGGTTGGCTCCACAGAAAGCTGGAGAGCCTGATTGGGAAAGGCAAGAGAGGGCCAGAAGGAAAGTTCAGCGGTTTGGGGACAAGTTGGCACCACACAACAACTAGAACAAATGAGTGTTTCTTGGGGAATCTTGGAAGCACATGGGATGAGGAACCACAACAAAAAAAGGCTGGACTTCCTGCATGTGAAATGGAATTTTTTGTTGAGCATTGAAGGAAAGGATTACCCTATATGCTAACCAACCTGGGGACAGCCAGATAACATTGCTATTAGTACTAACCCTGATGTGAGAGCTATTGGACCATGGTCCTGGGGTGGCAGTCCACATCAAGAAGGCAACAACCATCACTAGGATCCATGTCTTGGGAAGCAGAAGCTCTGTCAGCACCCCTCAGCTCTATCTCTCCTGTGCTTGCTCTTTCAGCTCTGCTTTAAGAGAGCTCACAACTCAAATACACAAGTTGATTCTCAAAGCCAAGATACAAGGACACATTGTGGGTCTCCATCAGCTACAATTGATATACTTGTGACAGCTGTTTTAGGTCTTTCCAAGACTTTTCTCTAAAAGAAGTGCTTCTAAAGGGCCTTCTCTCCCCTCTAGCAATTTCTGAAATAAGTGACTCATCATAGGCCTCTACAGGATATCCTAACTTGCCTTCTGCCCTCCAGCCTGACCTTCTCAAAGCCACTTGCTGCAGCCAAGGTGAAGTGTGTTAAATCCAATCTGGCATGCCCTTGCTTAAAACCCTTCCATGGCTCCTACTGCCCCTAGGTCAGTCTGAGCCTTTGCTCCCCACTGCCCACTTCCCACTTCTCACTTCCCTCTTGAGTCTAGGCCCTAAGAGATCTTGCCCCTCCCTTCCACTGCAGCTGCTTCACATACCTCCCCTTCATTCTCTGCTCTCTGGCCAGTTTTTCCAACAAACTTGTTTTTTTCCACTTTCAGGGTTCTTGCATAAGGTCTTTGTCTAGGATGCTTACCTCTCACCTCTTCATCCAGTTTATTCACCCTTCAGGGCTCTACTTCCCCCAGAAATCCCTTCCTGATACCCCCCAGGCTAACGGGGTCACTTTTATTTACTCCTTTGCCTTTCCCCTCATGGTGCTCAGTTCACTTTTAGTTTATTGTTCATTGTCAGTGATCAGGGCTGGACTGTGAGCTCCACAAGAGGAGGGATGGTGGCTGACTGAGCCACGAAAGTGCCTACTGAACATGTGGTGACTGACAGTAAGAGAACATCCTGGTAAAGGGGCCTGGGGCATGCTGGCCTCAGGCTCAGGACATAAGTCCCTTGCTCACCTTGCTGTTATGAGGACCCCTGGGCATTAGACACTTTTTTGACTAATGACCACTTCTTTTTGAAAGTCCTTTTAGATATCCAACAGGTTAGCCCTGTTTATTTTATACCTGAAAATAATTTGCCTTCATTTTAAACTTCGGAATTTACATTTGAAAATAAAGCCTTACTTAAAAAAAAAAAAAAAAAAAAGAAAGTGTTTGCTTCTCCAAATAGCTGAGGTTCTAGAAATTTACTTCACATATTAGAGGTATGGGTAAACTTACTAAGAATGTCTAAATGTTTTCTTACTATTCAGAACTGTTAGAATGCCTAATTCTTGTTCCTTGAGAGATCATAATTTTCCACATTGCTCTGGTTACTTACTTTTAGAATCAGTTCTAAACCATTTAAAATTCACCACATTCCTAATTTTATTTAGTTTTTTTTTTTCCTGAGGAAATAATAAGTAGTGAAACAAAACGCCCCCTAAATCAACACAGCTATTTAGAAATAAATAGTGTAGACATTCTTCAAAGCTCTTCGCTTGCTTTTGTTATCATCTCATTCTAAACTGGGTATTTAAAAGGATTTGCTATGAGATAAAATTAGCTGCAAATGATTGACCTATTTCTCCACACTATTTTCACACTTTGAAGTAATTTGGAAGAAACGTTTTGATTCAAAGAGTCTTGTTTTTTAAATATTATAAGTTGTTCCCTCAGTGTTTTTAAAATCATGTTTCATGAGGAACTCAAACTCAGCACAACAAAGTCAAGTCAACTGGCTCTAAAATTTGGATTAGAAGGAGTTGGAATACACACCCACATGGTCAGTAACAGTGGCTAGTACTACATAAGGGCATCTTTACATGCAGTAAAGAGACACACATGGGAATAGTCACAGGAACCTAGTTAACACAGAACCTTCCACAGAGGGTTAAAAGCATCTTTACAAATATAAAACCCATTTTTGCTAATAGAGGCAAATAACTGCGGAAGCAGCAAAGTCTCAAGCAACAGAACTAATAAAACAGCTTGAAATATCAGGCACCAACCTATAGTTTTCCTAGAAAATAACCCCCTACCCCCACCACTAGGGGAGAAAGACCCACAGTGAGGACTTTGCCAGGGGAAAAATAAATGGTTTCAGACATTTTTTCCTATATTATACTTTCCAGGATTATGTAACTATTCCTCTTTAGATAAACAAATCTGTCCCCAGAATAGGTTGGGTTTTCAAGAGGAATCCAGTATTGAAACCACAACCTGAATTTGGGCAGGGTGTGTCCAAGGCAATCAGATATGCAGGTAGATCCCCTAGCTGTCCTTAGGACGGATGGCCCCACTGAGCCTCATAAGGAGTTCTTGCTTCATTTGTTTTTAAGTGGCGCTCTCACAGTAAACTCTCACACTGTCCTCAGAACAGAGAGCAGGTGGTAGTTGCTCCTGTTATATATGAGGGTCATTCTGATGCAGTATGAGAAATGCAGTTCACCTGGTTTAAGGGGAGAAGTAGATAGTCATAAGGCTAAAAGGATAGAAGCATGGCAGTTAAGCTGGACTCAGAGTCAAAAGCAGGAAGAATGCAGGAGGATGGAGCCGCTTGGGAAACACCTGTCAAAAAGCAGCAGCTGAGATGAGGTGATTAAGGACAAGAAGGACTGCATCTGTCTAGAATTTCTGAGTGGCAAGGGGCTTGAAGGTTAGCACAGGCTGACTAATGCCCTTAGAAGCCCAAGACAGCACTGCTTTGTGGCCCAACAATAAAGAGCATCACAAGAAAGAGTGGAGACAACTTATCTTCTTTATACAGTGCCTGATGGAAGTTACCCACAAGTCATAAATGGCAGAGGACACACAGGTAGCAGCCACAAAGCAGGGTAGGAAAGTAATGACCTGAACAGTGGGGGTGGGAAGTCAGCAGAGGACAGTGTCAAGAGCTTAGGGCTTATAGCCAAACCATCTGGGCCTAGTCCTGGCTCTGTCACTTTCCAGTTATGTGACCCTAGGCAACCTCTTACTACCTGCTTATTCACTGGCTTATTGTGAGCATTTGAAGAGATGAGGCATTCAAATGCCTAGTACAGTGCTAGGCACAGAGAAAGCAGACAATGCATGGCAGAAATCACAATTGCCCTTATTAGAGAAAAGAGGCCATCCTTAATGACTCTGAAGCACCTCTCCCAGATGAACCAATGGATTGCACTAGGCTGCCCTCACCCTAATATCATTAGTGCTATCTCTCAATTGACCAGGCTCAAGCACAGTGGGAATGGATTTGGGAGCTGTCCATATTGGCATGCCTCCATCTGTAGACCTGAGACGGGGATTTGCCAGTCATCAAATAGAAAGACACTACAGTTTACAGTAAGCCAGAATAAGTGGACAAGGAAAGGATACCAAAGCAGGAGAAAGAAAGAATAGAATTCAATTATATGGCATAAGGCTAAACAAATGTGAAAAGCCAAGGTCTCCCCTACTAAAAGCCAAGGTGTCCTATACTGAGTCCAACTAAATGCTGTTTACAAGGATCACACCTAAATCAAGGTGACTTAAAATATTAAAACCTAAAATATAGTCAAAAATTTATAAAATAAATGCAAATAAATCAAAATCACAATGAGATGTCATTTACTTCAGAATGGTTATTATTAAAAAGACAAAAAATAACAGATGGTGGTGAGGATATTGTACACCACTGGTAGGAATCAAAGTTAATACAGCCACTATGGAAAGCAATATGACAATTTCTCAAAAAGTCAAAAACAGAACTACCATACAATTCAGCAATCCTACCACTGGAAAAGAAATTAATAATATCAAAGAGATACCTGCACCCCCATGTTTATTTGTAAAAGCCAAGCAATAGTACATCAGCGGACAAATAGATAAAGAAAATGTCACACACACACAAAATGGAAAACTATTCCACCATAAAAAGAATGAAATCATGTCATTTGCAGCAACATAAATAAACTGGAAGTCATTATGTTAAGTGAAATAAACCAGGCACAGAAAGACAAATATCACATGTTCTCACTCATATGTGGGAACTAAAAAAGTTGATCTCATGGAGACAGAAAGTAGAATGATAGAGTGGGAAGGGTAGGGAAAGGGGAGAATGAAGAGAGGTTGGTTAATGGGTACAAACATATAGTTAAATAGAAGATACAAGCTTTAATGGTAGCTAGCAGAGTAGTTGACTATAGTTAGCAACAATTTATTGCATATTTCAAATTAGCTAGAAGAGAGGACTTGAAATGTTCCCAACACATACAAATGATAAATACTCAAGGTGATGGATACCCCAAATACCCTGACATGCATGTAACAAAATATCACATATATCCCATAGATATGTAAAATATTATGTATCAACACAAAGAATGTCCTCATTTAGCAAAAAAAGCAAATGAAAAATAAATAAATATCACATAATTAATATCAGACAAAGAAGTAAAAGCAAATAACAAATGGAACGAAGGTAATTTTATATGGGCTACTTCACAAAGAATCTACAACTGTTACAAACTTCTATATACTAAATATGTAAGGCAGAAAACACTAGAAATGTAAGGGGACTGTAATGTGTATTTCTGTTCATGATAGACCAAGTTATCAAAAAATAATAATTTGAATATTACAATGCACTTATAAGAGTAATTTGAGGCAACCTCTTTCAGGTCCCCACTTGCTCTGGGAGCTTTTCTGTCTTCTTAATAAATCCTACTTTTAAAAAAAGAGTAATTTGAAAGATTATACTTTCTTTTCCAGCACCACAAGACAAATCTCAAAAATTATAGAAGACATTCTTTTTAAAAACTCAGGTCATTCATAGTTGCATTATTCATAACAGCCAGAAAGTGGAAAAAACTAAAATGTCTATTAATAAAGTATATAAATAAAATGTGGTATATCTATACAATGGAATATTATTTGGCAATAAGAAGGAATGAATTACTGATCATGCGCCAACATAGATGACTCTTGAAAACATGACACTATGAGAAACAAGCCAGTCATAAAGATAGTATATTGTATAATTCAATTTACATGAAATTTCTAGAACAGGCAGATCTATGGAGACAAAAAGTAGATCAGATTAGTAGTTGCCTAGGGCTGAGGGCAGGAGAGTAGGGCTGGCTAGAGGGAAATAGGAATGACTGCTAAATGGGCATGGGGTATCTTTTTTGGGATGAGGAAAATGTTTTAAAATTGATTGTGGTGATGGTTGCACAACTCGGAATATACTAAAAACTACTGAATTGAACACTTTAAATAGATTATATATTAATTATATTTCAATAAACTGTTTTAAAAAATAAAAACAAAAACCCAAGCCCTTAAAAATTAAAAAATTACTACCTTAATATAATATTTGCCTAAAATAAAAATTTAAACTATACAGAGTATTTAAAGAATATCACTGAGAACACTATACATCAAAACATGTAGGATGCAACAAAAGCAGCAATTAGAGGAAAATTTATAGCCTATTTTCCATATTAAATTTTAAAAAATAATATATACATAAATTAACCAATACTTCAATACTAGTAGTTACTAAAAATAACAACTTAAGAAAAATAGATAAGATGAACTGTAAATGACAAAGGTGAAAATTCCATAGTTCATCAAATCTAAAAAGTCATCTATTATCAAGCCTATCTTTTTTATGTATCACTAAGAAAAACTGCTGCTAATTAAACAACATCACAATGCTTTATCATCAATTGAAAGACGTATATCAATTTCTGTGGTGGTAAAATATGAAAAGCAAAAAGACATCTTAGATTAATAAAATATAGGAAATTAAAACACAGAACGACAACATGACTGATAAATCGAAAATCTAATTTTTTGGAAAGACCAATAGACAAGTCTCTGGAAAGGCAAATTTAAAAAAAGAAAACAAAAACATAAACTATTAGGAATATGAAGGCAAGCAAAAATATCTATGTATAAGAGTATAGGAGAATACTATATAATACTATATGGTAAAAAAATGAATAGGAAAAAAGTCTATGCTAATAATTTTGAAAACATGAACCAAATGGACAATTTTTTATAAAAACAAATTTTAAGTTGGTTTTAAAAGAATTAGAAAATCTAGATAAAAAATGTTCGTGGAATAAAACTGAAAAGTTATCAAAGATGTATCTCAAAAAAAGTGTGCTAGATCCCCTGTAAATATCAGGAGTCACTTCTATAAAACCTTAGTTTTCCTTGTTATTGAAACCATTTTAGATGATAAGTGATTAAAATATCTTTTTCATAAAATTAGCATAACCCTTACATCCAAACTACAAGTATTTTTCACCTATCAAATTGGCAAAGATAAAGGAAGGAAGGAAAGAAAGAAAGAGAGAGATAAAGAAAGAGAGAGAGAAAGAAAGAAAGAAAGAAAGAAAGGAAGGAAGAAAGATGAAAATACACAGTATTTGTTCAAGTGGGGAAAACAAGTAATTTCATCTCCTTCTGATGAAAGTAAAGATTGACACAACCTCTCCAGAAAGCATTTATAAAATATAAATGTAAAGCCATAAATTTGAGATTTCTGGGAAGACAATGGCATAGCCAGTAGGACTGCGGAAGTCCCAGTGTATATGAGTGATTGTATGGACAACTCTGCGTGTGTTTCTGTGTGTAAATGGAAGTGTGAGAGGCTGACTGATTGAAGAGCAAGTAGCCAGGGCCCTCCTGGTGAAGACACTAGTGCTGCAGCAGCTCTGCCTGGTCCCTAGCGTTTCCTGGAGCGCAGAAGTTGAGCACCATTTTCTAAAATCAATAGAGCTCATCCCAGGAAGAAATGATGGAGTGATTGCTAATCCCAATACCACAGCGCCAGGCTGAACACTGGCAGCAAAGGCCACAGAGGGAGGCGAGGGAACCTGAGGCAGACTCCTGAGGAAACAGCAGGGAGAAGCCATCCTGAAACTGGACTAGACTCCAGAGCCTAGTCACTGTGTCCCAAGATCCGTAGACTGTGTGGTAACTGCTGGAGAGGGAGATATCAACTCCCTTGGTGACAAGAACAGCAGCCAGCAGAGAAACTGACCAGACTTTCTAGCGCCTGGGCAGAGAAGTGCTCGAGGGCAGCCTCTGCAGAATAGCAGAACTGATCTTGAGACTAGGCACTATCTCTGCACTTGTTGGGGTTGCTCCTTGCAACCTTAGAGAACATTGTTCCCAGTGAACAAGCCCTGGTGGGTAATAACAGATGTGGAAGATCCACCCTCCACCCTGAGCCAGCTGCTGGGCAATAGATGCAGACAGAAAAACTGCCAAGAAGGAGGCTGGTGAGTGTTTAACTGACTTTCCCCCCACCCGACTCCCCCAGCAATAAGTGAAAGAGATCAGGAGGACAGGGCAGAGACAGAAGGCCCTATTCCCCTGCAGTGAACTGGATACCCTGGGAGCTGTGACCATGCTGGGAGAGAAAGGAAGGGGATGAGATCCTGAGAAATGGCTGTGTCAAGTTATTTCAGCCCCCTTCCCTCACACGGGTATGTGACAGCTACCAATTGCAGGCAGCAGGAGGATAAGATTCTAACATCTTAAGTTCCAACAGCGAATAGGGAACCTGCAGTAACAGCTCTGCAGTCACAGAACCCATCATAAGAGGAAGCCCTGCCCCCCAAAGAGACATACTAAAGCTGAGAACCCTTTATCAGCTTTTTGGGGGGGGGTTGGGGGGTGGTATTGGTCTATTTGTTTATTTCGTTTGGTTGCTTTATTTGTTGGTTGGTTTTCTCTTTTCTTGCCTCCCCCCATTTCTCTTTCTTTGTTCTTTCTCTGTTTTTGTATGGTTTCCTTCTATTTTCTTTTTATATTTTTCTTTCTTCTGTTTCTCTATCTCCTCCTTTCTCTTTTTTCTCTCTTTTCCCTCTTATACCCTGTCTTGGACTCAGGGGCTATGCAAGCATACCCACTGTAAGGTCATATTGTGCAGAGATGAAGAGTGAGTCCCAGGTGGCCCATTCGCCAGATAGCAAACATTATGACCTGCCAATCGGTTCAGAATACTTGCAGCTCCCTCCACCCCTTAGTAAGTGCTCAAAATTATAAAGAGATAGCACAATGCCCCACCTCCAGTCCTACTTCATAATTGAACAAACTCAGAGCCCTGGCTCAAGGAAGGAAAAAAGGTAGAGCAAATATCAAAAGTTACTTCATCTCCATTTTCCACTGAGAAAAAGAATTAAAGAGAAAGATAAGAGAACTACTACAAATGAAGAAAAACCAATGAAAAACTGTCAGTAACCTTCAGAGTTCCAGCAAAGAGTTAGTGCTAGAAAGAACAGCTACTGGGGCACAAACAATGGCTATCTCTGAGGACAACAGTACTCAGAAAGTACTTATGAAGATCAGAGAATTACTGGATAGAATGAATAAAAATCAAGAAATGCAAAACTAAATGAAATTGCAATGGAGCTAGACAGACTCAAGAAAGCAAAAATAAAGAACTCCATCCAAGAAAAAAATAACAGAAATAAAGAACTCCATCCAAGAAAAAAATAACAAACTGAAAAGCATGGGAAGCAGAACTAACCAAGCAGAAGAATGAATCTCAGAGCTAGATGACCAAAATACAAAATTAACCCAATCTATTAAAAATATAGAAAAAAAACTTAAGAAGAAAGAGGAAACTCTCCAAGGGAAATGCGATTTTATCAAGAAAACATACCTATGTCTGACTGAAATACCTGAAATAGAGAAACAGAAAACAGCTTAGAACAAACATTCCATGAGGTCATTCAAGAAAACTTCCCTCATCTGGTCAGAGAGACAACTATACAAGCACAAGAGATCCAGAGAACCCCTACAAGACATCTTATGAGAATTCCAACCCCTAGACACATGATAATTCACCTACAAATTAGGCATAAAAGAAAACATCCTAAAGGCAGCAAGGGAAAAATGTCAGACTACCTACCAGGGGAGACCAATCAGAATTGCAGCAGACTTATCTGCAGAAACACTACAGGCCAAAAGGAATTGGACCTCAATCTTTAATGTTCTCAAGGATAAACAATTTCAACCAAGAATTTCATACCCAGCCAAGCTAAACTCATCAGCAATGAAGAATTAAAATCCTTCCCAGACATCCAGTCCCTAAGAGAATATGCTGCTTTGAGACCAGCTCTACAGGAGACCCTTAAAAATGTGCTATGACAAGAATACCTGCATAATGAACATTTGTATACCTAACCCTGAATTGTACCCCACAACCATAAAATAAAAAATGGGGAAAAAAAGGTGCTGCACAGAAGAGAAAAGAAACAAAAGAAAGACCATATACTTCACAAGATCACAAGCACAGAAGCAGCAGAACACACAGCATACCTGCAAAAATGAAAACACATACACATATATGAACACAAAAGTCAAATGAAACAAAACAGCCTTATAAGAGCATTATGTCAGGGACAAACTCTCACATTTCAATAATCAGCCAGAACATGAATGGACTAAATGGACCACTGAAAAGACATAGAATGGCAAACTGGATAAAAACACATGACCCAGTAGTTTGCTGCCTCCAGGAAACTCATCCCACCACAAAGGACGCCTAAAGACTCAAAGTTAGAGAATGGAAAACAAATTTTCAGGCAAACAGATCACAAAAGAAGGCAAGAGTCACGATCTTAATATCAGACGAAACAACCTTTAAGCTATCAAAAATTTAAAAAGACACAAAAGGACACCACATAATGATAAAATGTTCAATTCATCAACAAGAAATATCCGTCCTAAACAAATATGCACCCAACACAGGAGCTCCAGCTTTTATAAAGTATCTACTAAGTAAACTAAAAAAAATGTTGACTCAAACACTATCATAGCTGGGGACTTAAATACCCCACTAACTACCCCAGATAGATCATCAAGGCAAATAATTAACAGATATCCAGAACCTCAACTTGATGCTTGACCAAATGGATTTTGTAGATACCTACAGAACACTCTGCCCAACAACCGTAGAATATACATTCTACTCATCACCATGGAACATACTCCAAGACTGACCACATCCTTGGCCATAAAGCAAGCATAAACAAATTTCACAAGATTGAAATATTGCCATGCACCTTTTCAGACCACAGTGGAATAAAAATAAATATCACCACCAAAAAGTTCTCCCAAAACCAACAAAGACATAGACACTAAACAGCATGATGCTGAACAACTCCTGGGTCAACACAGAAATCAAAACAAAAATTAAAAGATTTCTGGAAACAAATGAAAATGAAGAAATATCAGCCAGGCTCGGTGGCTCAGCCTGTAATCCCGCGCTTTGGGAGGCTGAGGTGAGTGGATTGCCTGAGCCCACGGGTTTGAGACCCACCTGGGCAACTTGACAAGACCTCATTAGCCAGGCATGGTAGCGCGCGCTTGTAGTTCCAGCTACTTGAAAGGCTGAGGCGGAAAGATCGCTGGAGCCCAGCAGGTCGAGGCTGCGGTGGCCAGGAGTGGCCACTGCACTCTAGTTTGGGTGACAGAGTGAGACTCCCACTCAAAAAAAAAAAAAAAAAAGAAAATGAAGAAATATCTTATTAGATATCAGATATCAATATTAGAAAGCAGACTCGAAATTGACAAATCCAACTGATAGGATTGAGTCCTAGTACAGAAATGTAAATAATAACATTAAGTGTTCAGGATAGAGTAAATATATATATATTTTATATATGCCCAAATGAATGATAAGCTATGAAGCAAAATAAGTTTAGTTGGGATAATAAATATTATCTTTCTTGTCTTCCTAATTCCTTACAATGAACATGCATTATTTTCTAATGAGAAAAATTAATAATAAAAATTAACGAGCATTACTATAACTTTGTTTGTATGAATATTAAGAAATATACTAATAGTGCCCAGAAAATCAGAACAGAATGCTTGTGCCTGAGTTCCCCTAGTTTGTGAGGATGTGCATGAACCTGTAAGAGTCTTGTCACTGTCATTGTGAACTGTCTGGGCTGCAGTTTGGGGAGCTTTGGGGTCTATAGGTCACTTGTACAGAAGCAGAACATCCTGTGTTTATCACCCTCATCCAGGCTCCCATTCCTGAGAAGTATCACCAGTCTATTCCTATCCAAAGAGCCAACCAATTGCCTCTTTATCCATGGTCCATGACACTATCTGGAAACTCCTCGACAAGAAACTATAAAAAACATCTTATTTGGCACTAAGCAAGTTTCTTAAAAAATAATAAACCAACTCAAACTCCTACCTAGATAGGGAATACTTGGAACCATCTTCAGGCTTCGAATATACTCCCGAGTCCGCTTGTAATTATCTTCTTTAGACATCAGGTAGTCTAATTTCTCAAAGGTGGTCTTGTCTTTTCTATTCAAAAGCTGGAATGAGAAGAAAATATAGAGTATGAGAGAGAAAAGAAATACTCCAGAAGAACCTAAGGAGAGGGGATAACTGTGGACAAAGACTAAAAGGAAGCATCCTAAATGGCATCTCTACGGTGTACCAATCCTGGGCACAACTAAGGATTTTAAAAGGCTGTTTCAGAGATGGAATGTTTCACAACCTCAGTCTTGTCATTTCCATATAATCTCATATAGCAGCAACCTCTGTGGGTGCAGAGACCCTACAACAACAAGGCAATCAAAGAGAAAAGCAAACTGCTCAGGGTCAACTGAAGAGTTATTTCACAGCTACACAGTCTCCTTCCTTGAGCCACAGCCATTTGCTTTCCCCTCAACATTTCCAAGGCTGAAGGCCCCAGCAAGTTTCACACGATTCACATGTTGTGCATGCATACATGTTGTGCACACAGCCAGGCCATCACTCTAATTCAGGCTATCTCCTCCAGATTCCCCACAACCCATTGGGTCATATTTACACTGGGTGTGATATTTTAAACAAAAGAAGCCAGCTTCCTTTTCCATATGCAACCATTGAAGAGGCAACTTAGTTAAGCACTGACACGATGAGCAGCTGTCCACAGCCAGAGATTAGAAAAGCAAGATTCTTTGTGACTGAGATGTCTGGTATATAAAGCTGGTCACCAGGCAAAAGGTGGCTCAATGTATATATGGAGCCTTGTCAAAAGGAAAGAATAAAAAGTTAACTCCTGCCGGGCTTGGTGGCTCAGCCTGTAATCCCAGAACTTTGAGAGGCTGAGGCAAGTGGATTGCCTGAGCCCACAGGTTCGAGACCAGCTTGGGCAACTCATCTCTACAATAAATCAAAAAATTAGCCAGGCATGGTAATGTGAGCCTGTAGTTCCAGCTACTTGGAAGGCTGAGGTGGAAGGATCGCTGGAGCCCAGGAGATTGACACTGGGGTGACCATGAGTGTGCTACTGTACTCCAGCCTGGGTGACAAAATGAGACTCCAACTCAAAAAAAAGAGAGTTTACTCCTGGTTTTCAAGACTACCGCTGTAGTCATCCTGCATGTCCCAAGTCAAGGCCTAGTTCCCAAAAATGGCCACAAGCCTCCTTGAATACAAAGATTTTGAGAAAAGGAGTCTAGGCAGTGACAAGTTTTGAAAGGAGAAACTGGGGAGAGATGGCCTTAGCACAGCATGAGACTGATGCTGGGAGCTCCCCTGAAGGCTCCTCTAGCTGCCAGGGCCAAGCGCATCTGGAATTGGAGGTCAATGGCTGAGAGCAGGATGTAAATAAAAAGGAACCCCAGGCCTGGAGCACTCTTGGCCAAGCTTGGTGTTGAGACATCAAAGATCTGTAAGGACCTAGACCAACAGATCCAACATATCTATCAGACTGACATAAGCCAGTGTTCAGGTCCACCACGCAGCAGGGAGAAGCAGACAATGAATGCCCAGCACAAGGGGAAGCAGTGTAGTTCCTGAGACCTGAGTCTGCAAATCCCAGACTCAGGCCATGTTGGTGCATCAGGGAGCCCCAGGCTACTTTGGTCAGGCCCTGCCTGATTCTTCTATCCCCGGCTTCTAGAGCCACAGAGGATAGAGCCATGAGACAGCCTATTGCACATGAGCAGTGATAGCTTAAGAACTTCAGGGAGAAGAGGCAAAACAATATGCTGAAAAGAAGCTTCCAGTGCTGAAGACATTGGAGAATGAAAGCAAATTTTCCCACTGAAAATTTCAGGACACATCTGCTACACAGATGCCCCAAACAGTGGTTGCTAAACTGGTTTGCTAAAATGAACAGGAATAAATGCCATCTTCTACTTGCTGTTTGTAAAGCACTATAATATACAACTTTTCTGATCTTTACAAAGACCAGTGGTAAAAATGGAGCCAGGACTATTGCCTCCATTTCAGGTTCATAATAAAAGTATTAAATGATTTGCCCAAATATCCTTGGGGAACTCAATTCAATAGAGGAGGTAGACATATTAAACATTGTAAGTAAATAGCCCAGACAAGTAATAAATGAATTACAAGCATGGGAAGTACCAAGGAAAGCTTTATAGAAAGGCAGAACTTGAAACAAACACTTAAGGATGAGAAATTCACCAAATGAACAATATATAAACAGATCAGAACCAGACACCTAGTTGTAAACTGCCCAATTATTCAGTTAAGCAAAGCCCTCACCTCTCTTATTCAGGAGGTCATATTTTTATTAATGCAACCTAGAACACTTTGACTTCTTTGGTAATGCCAGCAGTCAAACAAATCTAGATATCCTCCTCACACACACCGTGGCTGAGCCAGGCAGGCTCCCAGTGCTCAGGTTGCTGGTTCTCTGATCCTAGCTGGGACATTACCCAAGTCCCCTGCCATGTTTAGCCTACTGCCCAGCCTGTCTAGTGCCTATATGGATAGCACCTCAGTGAGGATTGGCATGTCATCTGTGTACTACCCTGCAGTCACACATACTCACACACACATTCAGAAGGGCTGGATCTGGTTAACTTCACTCATCTGCTTCCCTCAGTGCCTACAAATGATATTCATTAAAGTATCAGATTTCTCAAGAATAATGCATAGGTCACTACAAGACATGACAAAACTCAGAACATATATCTCCCATGATGTATTTGAAATCTACTTGAGAAATTCCTCTAGCAAAATGAAGGAATAAACCAGTAACAGCAAGACATGGGATACAGGAAATGAAATCAAATCCAGGAGTAGTAAAGGGAGATTCTGGGATGACTATGAACAGCAGGCTTTAAGAACAACTGGTCCATCATCCCTGGAAGAGACCTCTCCAGAGAAAAAGAAGGCTTGTTAGAAAACCTGATACAATGGCACATGGTAGGAAGGACAAATATTTATTATATATAATAAAAAATAATTTTAAGACTATGTGTATGTATGCATGTGTGCACGCACACACACGCACACACACGCACACACATACACACACACACACACACACACACACACACCTGGTAGATATGGTACAAAGAATTTTTTTTAAAAGGAAGTTAGCAATTCCAGGGAAATGACAAAATATTCAAGAAAGGACGTCATCTTATTCATAGTTTACAATTTGACTATACAATGAAGCATACCTACTGATTTCTAGTCATTAAAACACTGAATACTCATTTAGCAAGTGATTTAACTATTGCGATGAGTATGTTTGAAGAATGAGGGAAGGTGGTTCAGGTAAAGAAGTCACTAGATGCTGCCTAAAATGGATGGGTCAAGAAACTGTAGCAAAAGCGCATTGGTAAAAATGTGGCAGACACTACCAGAAGAAGCTACTAAATAACTGGAAGTGGTGGAATAATGAGTGCCAGTTGTTCATTGAGCCTTTCAGTACTTGGTGATTTTTAAAATTAAAGTGCATGTGTTATGCTGATAAAAATTCTTTTAGGATTTAATTTTTTAAGCCGGGCTCGGTGGCTCAGCCTGTAATCCCAGCACTTTGGGAGGCCGAGGCAAGTGGATTGCCTGAGCCAGCAGGTTCAAGACCAGTCCGGGGAACTTGGTGAGACTTCATCTCGACAATAAAATAAAAAATAGCCAGGCGTGGTAACGTGCGTCTGTAGTTCTGGCTACTTGGAAAGCTGAGGCAGAAGGATCACCAGAACCCAGCAGGTCAACACTGGGGTGGCTATGAGCATATGTACCACTGCACTCCGACCTGGGCGAAGGAATGAGACTCCAACTCAAAAAAAAAAAAATTTAATTTTTTAAATATAGGACTTGTTTACTCAGAAAATGACAGCATTTACTTACACATTTTAAGATTTCATTACAAGTAGAACCACAAACGGCAAACCTCATATGAATTGAGGGTCCTTCAAATTTTAGAGTTTAGAGTTTATGGAAAGCCCCAGGAAGAATCCAGAACTACATATAAGAAAATAAATGATTTGCTTACCTGGAGTCAAGAAAGGAGGTAAGTAACATTAAAGAAAAGTTCACTGAATATAACAGCCAACTTCACTTCTAGTAAAGTTTTGAAGACTTGGGGGCACCCTGAGATTTTCTTCCATAATGTTTATTACAATTGTAATTGATTGTGTGATTACATTTGTGTCTCACTCGGCAAATGAGGGATCACATGAGAAGGGTAGTCATGCTAGTTGCATTCACTCAACTATTCCCTGCACCTGGTATGATTCCTGACATAGGAAACACTGCTAAAATATTTGTTGCGTAAAAGAATAGTGAGAAAAACAACAATAACTTAAAAATCCAACTTGTTGGAAATATTGGGATATTCCAGTAATTCTTGAGCACAAGAGTAAATTAAAGTCAGGATTATAGATTATTTACCAACCACAAACAATTAGAATACTATATATTAAACTATGTGATGAGATCAAAGCTATATTAAGAGAAAAAATTTGTAGTTTTTTTTTTTTTTTTTTTTTGAGTTGGAGTCTCACTCTGTCGCCCAGGCTAGAGTGCAATGGTCACCCCAGTGTCAACCTGCTGGCCTCAGGCAATCCACTTGCTTCAGCCTCCCAAGTGCTGGGATTACAGGCTGAGCCATCAAGCCAGGTCAAAAAAAAATTTGTAGTTTTAAACTCATTTATAACTAAACAAGAACTAGAATAAATGAACTAAATATTCAACTC
>CAUYQG010077378.1:0-35701 GCA_963574415.1 Tarsius wallacei | reverse complement strand
GGAACTAGAGTCTATAATACTGAGTGACCTCTCACAGAAACAAAGAACTGAGTATCACATGTTCTCACTCATATAGTAGACCTTGATCATCCAATGTATTACCATAAGAAAATGACTGACAGTGGTGGGAAACTATGGGGGGGGGGGGGGTAGGGAGATGGGATTAATGGTAGTAAATATCTGTCAGGAGATTGGGAGACACCTTTTATCAACAAGGATGCCTGAACGAAGCATATTTGTATACCTAACCCTTAAATGTACCCCACAATATCATAATAAAAAATATTGAATATAAAAAAAATCCCCTCATGTCACACCAAGACTATGAGAGCTTTATAAATTTTATTTAATTTTTAGAACATTCACATCAATAATACAACATTCACTTAATCATAGTGACAATTAAGAGGTTTGGTTTTTTTTTTTTTTTTTGGATTCAGAGTCTCACTCTTTTAGCCAGTATGGAGTGCAGCGGCACACTCACAGCAACTGCTACAGCAACTTGCTGGGCTTAGGGAACCCTCCCTGCATCAGTCTACTGGTTATCTGGGATTACAGCTGTGTGCCGCCATCCTGGTTAATTTTTTAAAATTTTTCGTAGAGATAAAGTTTCACAAAGTTGCCCAAACTGGTCTCAAAACTCTGGGCTCAGGCAATCCTCTTGCCTCAGCCTCCCAAAGTGCTGTTATTACAGGCATGAGCCATTGCACCTGGCCAACAATTAAGAGATCTTTAAAAGTAAATAGAGAACTTTCCATGGATGATAAAGACAAGTATACTTAACTCTTGTAAAACTCAGTTTTCATACATAATTAAAAACATAATAAAGACAACATGAAGCACAGAAAATGATATTGATAAAAGACAAGACTTTGTTTTCTAGACCAGGTACCAAACGGTGTAATAAAAAAAACAAAAAATCCTTAAGGTGGTTGGTTCTCCTTATAGGAAGCCTGTTCAGATACCTGGGGAGTTGAATCTGACGAACAGGTACTTAAATTCAATTAGACATTGAAAGAGTGTTTGCCCAAGGTTATGAGATCAGGTACCCTTGTTGATATTATGTGCACCCCCTCCCTCCCCTGGCAGTGTCCTACTGTCAATCCCTTTTTTATTGTATTATGGTAAATGTTCAGGGTCTGCTTATGAGTAAGACCATGTGGTGCTCAGTTCTTTGTTTCTGTGATAGATTACCATGTATTGAGTCAGTATTTCACTATGTCGTCCAGGCTGGTGTAGTGTGGTAAAATCATGGCTTACCGCAGCCTCAACCTCCTGGACTCAGGCAATCCTCCCACCTCAGCCTCTTGAGTAGCTGGGACTATAGTCACGTACCACCACACCTGGCTATTTTTCTTGATTTTTTAGTAGAGACAAGGTCTCATCAAGTTGTCTAGGCTGGTCTTGAACACCTGAGCTCAGGCAATCCTCTCACCTGCACCTCCCAAAGTGCTGGGATTACAGGCGTGAGGCACTGCGTCAGGCATAAAAATCAAAATTATATCAAGTATCTTCTTAGATTACAAAGAAATACAACCAGAAATCATTGCCAAGAGGTCTTTTCAAAACCACACTGGTACATGGAAATTAAACATGCTCTTTAGTGGCCATTGGGTCAATGAAAAAGTTAAGATGGAAATTTTAAAAATTTCATCTCTACAATAAATCAAAATATTAGCTGGGCAAGGTGGCACGTGCCTATGGTTCCAGCTACTTGGAAGACTGGGGTGGAAAAATCGCTTGAGCCCAGCAGGTCGAGGCTGTGTAGCCATGAGCATGCCACTGCATTCTAGCCTGGGTGACAGAGTGAGACTCTCATTCAAAAAAAAAGAAAGGAAAAGAAGAAGTAAGAACAGAGAGAGAGTAAGAGAGAGAGAGAGAGAGAAGGAAAGAAAGAAAAATAAGGAAGGAAGGAAGGAAGGAAGGAAGGAAAGAAGGAAGGAATATGTAAACTTGTGTTTATTATATCCACTTGGTCTAAATTCCCGTTTAAATTACATGGTTTTTTGTTGATTTTCTGGTTGGATGATCTGTCTAATAATGAATGTTGATGTTCTCCACTATTTTTATGTTGGAGTCTATTTCTTTCTAATATCAGGTAAAACTTGCTTCGTGTCTCTGCATGCTTCAGGTATAAATAGAATTATTATCTCATTTTGCTAAATTGATTCCTTAATCATTAGCTAATGATCTTCTTTTTCATTTGTTTACTATTTTTTTACTTCAAGAATGATATAAGTATGGCTACATCTGCTTGTTTTGGTATTCCATTTGTGTTGACCATCTTTTTCCATCCCCTTACTTTCAGTCTATACATGTCTTTACAGATGAAATGAGTTTTTTGTAGGCAGCATATAGTTGAATCATGTCTTTTTAATCCATTCAGTCATTCTGCATCTTTTAAATAAAAATTTAAACCAGCCGGGCTCAGTAGCTCAGCCTATAATCCCGTGCATTGGGAGGCTGAGGTGAGTGAATTGCCAGAGCCCGCGGCCTCGAGACCCGCCTGGGCAACTTGGTGAGACCTCATCTCTACAATAAATCAAAAAATTAGCCAGGTGTGGTAGTGCGTGCCTGTAATTCCAGCTACTTGGAAGGCTGAGGCAAAAGGATCACCAGAGCCCAGCAGGTCGAGGCTGCGGTAGCCTGGAGCAGCCACTGCACTCCAGTCTGGGCGACAGAGTGAGACTCCAACTCAAAAAAAAAATTTTAAACCAATCAAAATTGCCACTAATATGTGAGGTCTTGTTCCTGACATATTGTTCAATGTGTTCTGGTTCTTTTGTATTATTGTTTCTTCTTTCTTTTTCTCTTATTGATTATGATTGTGGCTTGATAGTTTTCTGTAGTGGTAACATGTGATTGACTCTTTTCTCTTCCTCATTTGTGTGTTTGCTTTACCAGTGAGTTTTATTTTTTTTAATTTTAAAAAATGTTATTTTAGATTTGGAGGTGCATATGGATATATTGCATGATTCTGATGTTTGGGCTTCTGTTGGACCAGTCACCTAAATTTTAAATCCAATAGGTATTTTTTCATTTTTTTCAACCCTTGCTTGCCTTTTAGAATCCCCAGTGCCTATTTTTTCCTTCTTTATGTCTGTGTTTTAACTCAACGTTTTAACTCCCACTTGTAAGTGAGAATATCCAGTATTTGATATTCTGGTTTCTGCATAAATTCACTTAGGATAAGGGCCTTCAGTTGCATTTGTGTTGCTACAAAGTACACATTTTCATTATTTTTCATGACTGGATAGTACTCCATGGCATTTTTGTACCATAGTTTCTCTATCCAATACACCCCAGTGGGCATCTTGGTTGGTTCCATGTCCTTGTTATTGTAAAGTTCTGGGATAAGCATATGAGTGCAGATGTCTTTTTGGTAGAATAATTCCTTTCTTTGGAGTATATGCCCAGAAATGAGATTGCTGGGTTGAATAGTAGTTCTGTATTTAGTTCTTTGAGAAATTTCCAAACTGCCTTTCACAGGAGCTGAACTAATTTACATGCCTACCAACAGTATATAAGCATTTCCTTTCCTCTGCAAGCTTGCCGCCTGTTTTTTTTTTAAATAGTAGCCATTATGACAGGTGTGAGATGATATCTTATTGTGGTTTTGATTCATATTTCTCTTATGATTTGTTTTGTTAAACATTTTTTTCATATGTCTGTTGGCTACTTGAAGGTCTTCTTTTGAGGGGTGTCTGTTCATGTACTTTGCCCACTTTTTAATGAGGTTATTTGTTTTTATCTTGTTGACTTGTTTATATTCCCTATAGGTTCTGAATTTGAGTCCTTTCTCAATTGCATAGCCTGCAAACATTTTCTCCCACTATGTACCAGTGAGTTTTATACATGTGTGCTTTTATGTAAATGTCATTCTTTCACTTCCAGGCTTAGGAATCCTTTAAGTGTTTTTTTATAGGGCCAGTATAATAGTAACAAAGTCCCTCAGATTTTGCTTGTCTGGGAAAGACTTAATTTCTCCTTCATTTATGAAGTATAATTTGGCTAGGTATAGTATTCTTGACTGAGAGTTTTAATCAGCACTTTGAATAAATCATTCCATTTTCTCCTCACCTGTAATGTTTCTGCTGAGAAACACACTGTTTTATTTTATTTTAAAATTCAGGGTTAGGTATACAAACGTTGATTGTGCAGGTACCCTTGTTGATGAGGTGTGCCCCTCCCTCCCCTAGCAGTTTCCCTCAACTGCCATTTCCACTAACCCACCCCCTGACAGTTTCCCATGACCTTCAATCCCTTTCTTACAGTATTATGATCATTGTTCAAGGTCCACTTATGAGTGAAAACATATGGTACTCTGTTCTTTGTTTCTGTGATAGATCACTGAGTATGATTGACTCTAAATTCATCCAAGTTGCTGTGAAGTCCATATATTTGCCTTTCTTTATGGCTGCATAGCTGGGGAACTCCCTGCAAATACCTGGAAACCCACTTAATCTGATGGAGTTTCTTTTGCATGTGACTAAATACTTTTTGCTTGCTGCTTTTAGAATTTTTTTTGTCTTTGACTTTTGACAGTTTGACACTAATATCCTATGGAGAATACCTCTTGGGATTGTTTCTATATGGAAACTCTGAGATTTCTGTGTCTTGATGTCTAATTCTCTTGCTAGACTTGGGGATTTTTCAGCTATTAATTCACTAAACAGGAGTTCTATGCCTTTGGCCTTTTCTTCACTTTCTAAAATAACCAAAATTTGAATAATCGGTCACTTTACAGTGCTCCATATGTCACATACGTTTTGTTTATTATTATTATGTTTCCCTCTCTCTGATCTGACTGGGATAATGTAAAAGACTTCACTTCAAGTTCTGAAATTCTTTATTTTGCTTGATCTAATCTACTGTTGTGGCTCTTGAATGTTTTTTATTTATGTGTTAAATTCTTCAGTTCCAGATTTTCCATTTGGTTCTTTTCTGTGACCTCCATCTCATTGGTTAATTTCCTATCCATGTTCTGACTTGTGTTCTAAGTTATTTTTATTTTTTATCTGTGTTCTCCTGCATCTTACTATGATTTTTAAAATATCATCATTTTGAATTCTTTCTCTGGCATTTCATAACTTTCTTTTTCCTTGGAATTTGTTCTTGGAGAACTATTCTAATCCTTTGGTGGTATCATGTTGCCTTGTTTTTTCATGCTTCTGGTGTCTTTACATGGATATCTGTGCATCTGGTGCAACCGTCACTTCTTTCAGTTATTTATTGGTTTTTGTAGAGGAAGACATTTTCCTGAACATGTTCTATGGTGACAGTTTAGAGGGGAAACTGAGCTGTAATTATTGTGCATGCAATTGTGTAATATCTGTATTTCTTTAACTGTGAAGTGCATCTGTGGTGTTTATAATGTATTCAGTGATTTACCATGGTTGTTAGTGGATCCAGTATTGAGGCTTTGTTGGGGGAAAAAGATACCAGGTAGGTTAGTCCTCAGGCCTTTGTGGTGGCAGTAGTCGGCGAAGCATGCTTGTCCTTGGGCCTTCAAGAGTCATATGCAGGCACCAGTGTTAACAGGTCTAACTGGGTCAGTTCTTGGGCCTCTAAGCAGCTTCCTTGAGTTCGGGCTGTGGCAGTGGTAAGGCAGACAAGGAGGCAGGTCTTCAGTTCCCTGGCCATTGTGAACAGCATGGGTGATGGTAGAGGTGATGGTGAGACAGCTCTCAAACTCCCAGGCAACCCCCACTAATGTTAGTGGTGACTGCAATGAGTTGGGCAGCTCAGTCCCCAGGCAGATGGCCCAAGTGGGTGGGGTATCACTGGCGGTGTTAGCAGCCGACTGGGTGGGCCACTAGGAGGAGTACATAGATGCCAAAAATGGTGGAATTGGCAGAGGTATCCTAAGATCCCTGAGTGGAGTGCTTGGGCACTGGGGTTTGGGGTGGTGACAGGCTGGATTTGAGGCAATATTTAGCAGTAAGGCAATTTTTGAGCCCTGGATGCATTTTGGAACATTGAGATACCAACTGAGATATATGTTCCATTCAAACTATTTTTTTTATTATGGTATTGTGGGGTACAGTTAAGGGTTAGGTATACAAGAATGCTTCGTTCAGGCACCCTTGTTGATAAGAGGTGTCTCCCCATCCCCAGACAGATATTTACCACCATTAATCCCATCGCCCTCACCCTCTCCCCCCCCCATAGTTATAATATCTTATAGCTATGGTCTTCTAATGTAATGCTAAGAAAATTAACCTTGGGGAGTTTGAATGATCTCCATAATGTTTGAACATTATCAACTAAGGTCTCAAAGTGGGGGGTGGTGTATTGACATACCTTTCAAAACAAAGTCAGATAGTAAAATACATGCTCTCCAGAAAAGGAAACAAAGTTTCTTTAACAGCAGATAATATATCTTAAAAACCAGAAAGCCTCCTAAACAGGAGAGAGAAAGTCCCTCATAAACAAGAGAGAAAGACCCTAAATGAAGAACCTAAAAAGGCTAATAAACAAATTCCAAATAAAACCAGAGAACTTAAATCCAAACATGACTCACTGGGGAAAAAGAGATAGTGACCCACAGAAGTCAAGAGAAGGCAAAGGGGCCCAGTTGTGGGCACTGCATGTCATAGTTATGGGACCCTCAGTTTTTCCAAAGTAAGTCTTCTTCAGACCAATCCCACTTCTGATACCAGATTGTGTCAACATTAAAAATATAATGATATGAATCTCTAGTAAAAAGACTTTATTGGGGTATAATATACAAAATGTAGGATTGCAATCTGAGACATAATACAGACCAGGGTGTCTTCTGGTATATCTGGATAACAAAGGAAAAGTTGGGGTTTTACTGAAGATAGAGGAAGTTTATACAAATTGTTTTACAAGAAATTTCATCAACACCAGCAGCAACTTACAAGAGCTGGTTAGTTCTAATTGAGTGTTGCTAGTTGCCGGGTAGGACTTGTAAACTTTGAGATACAGTTTGGTCCTTGCATGTTGTGATTAGGCTTGTGAGACAGTGTGTGAGACAAATGGTCTTGTATAAGTGACTAGCTGCCCTTGTGACTTATTAGTAAATCACAGTTTGAACAAAAATGTCTTGGGTTCCTAAGGGGATTTTTGTATTTCTGGTTTGTACCTATGCTTCCAGAGTAACTTGCAGCACTTGTTCCTCCATTTCTGTGTGTCCATGGATGGTTCCATATGTTAACAACAAACAAAATACATGAATGCAAATTAGCAAACCATCTGAAATCCCATAGAACCACTATTCCACCACTCCTTCACCTTACTCTCCTCCATCTATACTTAACGAAGATCCCACCACTAAGGAAGACAAGACCCAACATCTATACCCTCCTGTGAAACATGGGATATATCATTCCCAATCCCAGATATTATCAGCACTCACTCACACGATGTACATGAGATTCCAAGCACTAAGCCCTACAAATATGTAACCTACTCTATGTGTGAGCAAACAGTAGTTGCCCATAAGTAGATGAGCTCATTCATTTTAATTAATGCATTTTGTTTCTCAAACAAATCTTGGTTCAGAAAGTAGTACTGTGTCTAGTCACCTGTCGTCTTACAAAAGATCAGCAAATAATTTGATTTTCCAGAAGGTGATGGGTGGTCTTCTCTGAAAACCAGCACTTTTTTGTGCTGAGACATGATGTTTATTTGGGTGTAAGGACAGATGTGTTATACTTGCTTTCTCTAGCTTAATGCTTCTGATAATGAATTCAGAGGAAATGGCATCAGAGCTGCCAAGAACTTTGTGAAACTTTCAGTTTTGATGAGCCCCATCCCAGACTGACTGAATGGCAATTTTTAACTGTTGAGCTCCAGAATGTGTAATAATGGGATTCCCAGGAATTTTGAGAAGTAATACTTAGCTAGGTGATTCTCAACACTGACTGCCCTTTGAGATCACCTGTTTATTTATAATAGAGATGAGGTCTTGCTATGTTGTCTAGGCCGGTTTTAAACTCCTGGGCTCAAGCAGTCCTCTCTCCTCTGCCTCCCAAAGTGCTGGAATATAGGCAAGAGCCACCATGCCTGGTCTAGGTATTGTTTTTAAAAAGGTTGTTTTAATAAAGTGCAAAGGCTCCTGCACACATTTCCAAGTTCTGAGTCCAGGCTATGGTTTATAGAAATGAAATAGGGCCCCTACTGTGTGTGGGCTTTTTAGGTAAGGGAAGACCCAAACCACATCCTTTTGCTACAGCATTTTTTGGGGGTCTCTCTGGGAGGACACCTGAGACAGAGAAGGAAACACTAACATTTTGGTCTCTATGTAGGAGTCTACTGTCCATGAATCACTCTGATGCCACAGGGAAAAAAATCCTCAAAACACAGCATTGATTTCTCAAGATAATCTCATTTGAGTATAAATCACCATAAAAAGGAGTAGAAAGAGGTTGAAATGGCTGGTTTTCAGGTTAATGTCACATCCAAAGTCAGTTGGGTTATCTTTATTCCTCCCAAAGTGACATGTTTTTAGAACTTCAGGGTCTTTACTTTTCTATATTTTGATATTCTTCCCTAACATATTTGTTTTAAACTACTTTATTTCCTTACTTTCATATTCAAATGGAGGTCAGCTCCCTGAATATTCCTTCCCTGTATCCCAGAGCCATCTTTCTGTTCTCTCTTCTCTTCACTAGGACTGCTAATATTTCATGAAGAGTTGTCTTTCTGAATTAATAATGTGGGACTATTGAAACTATCCCATTGGGCAAATCACTCTCAAAAGACTTCAATCTGAGGTATTCCTGGAGTTGGGATAATGTCCTGGGTGTGTCCAGGAGCTGGGACAACATATTATGATTAGGACCTGTTGGATGTACCACCAGCTCTATGTTGATCAGGATTGAAGAACTTGTACTTTTAAATGGGATGGTATTAATGGGCCAGGATAGTCTGAGTACTGAAGAACAGAAGGAGGAGGAGGAGGAAGAAGGTGAAGAAGGAGGAGGGAGAGGGGAAGGGGAAGAGGAAGAAGAAGGAAAAGGAGGCAGGGGGAGAAGAAACTTTCTCTGCCAAGGAGACTTTCTCTCCCTAGTGTGTGAGACATCTATGGATATCGAATCCATGTGTACCATGTACAGGAATTGTGTGGAATTGAAGAAATAATTTTATAAAAGCGAGATAAACAAAGTTTCAAAGACTGCCTTTCAAATTAGATCATAAAGTTGGCTCCTCAGGCAATTTAGAAAAAAATTGACCAACCCAGATATTTAAGGATAGAAATTCCATAAAATAATCCAAACCTCATCTATCAAACTTCATGGCCATAATACAATAAGGGACTCTATCATAATTTTGATGACAGTAAAAACATCCTCACAAAATAAAAGATACATTGGCACAGAACTTTGGTTCTATGTTTATACTGACATAGTCTGAATTCTGATTCTACCAATTTGTTTCCAAGCACAATCTTTTAAAAATTACATATTTGTTTTGAGGTAGAATTTTAAATACTTCATAAGCAGCTGAGTTGCAAACTTTTTCTTTAGAAATAAACAATCATACTAGTTTGCCTGTATCCATCCAATTATCTTACCAATATATTTACAGATATCTAGTTAATTTTTTTATCTTTATAATGGGGTCTCACTGTGTTGCCCAGGCTGGTCTTGAACTCCTGGGCTCAAACAATCCTCCAGCCTTGGCCTCCCAAAATGCTGAGATTAGAGGTGTGAGCCACTGAGCCCAGCCTAAATTCATAAACTTCATATTGCTTGTATATTATATTTTATGCATAAACTGTGCATTTTCCCAACATTCAATTCATATTTCTGGAACTGTTTTTAATCTTAGTAAATACAGATTTAGTACAAATTTTTTAAATGTCCATGTAAGTAATTTCCTATTTACAACATGCAGGTAATTTTTCAATTATCACCTCTAATTAAGAACACTCCTATAAGCTAAGCATGGTGGCTCACGTCTGTAATCCCCGCACTTTGGGAGGCTGAGGATGGAGAATTCCTTAAGTTCAGAAATTCAAGACTATCCTAGGCAACATAGTGAGACCTTGTCCCTACCAAAAAAACAAAAAACAAAAAATTAACCAGGCATGGTGGTACATGCCTGTAGTCTCAGCTACTCAGGAGGCTGAGGTGGAAGGATTGCCTAAACCCAGGAGGTCAAGGATGCAGTGGTTGTGATACTCTGACTGCACTCCAGCCTGGGCAACAGAGGGAGACTCCAGCTCAAAATAAATACATAAAATTAAATAAGAGAATCATTGATCCTCTGAACAAAATCAGAAACAAAAAAAAGCCCATAGAAGATTCTGGACATGCAGGCCTTGGCTTGTGGTGTTGTGAGATTTCTTTCACAGAAAAGACAGCTCCAAGGAGAATCTGATATTGACCTGGATGAGACTGTGATGGATAAGAGCAATAGAAAAGAAAGCATTCTATGAAATTTTCAAAATAAAAGGAAATATATTAGCCCTATTGAAAAACCATGTTGATTGCCTCCCACAACACAATAAATTTAATTCTGAATGTATTTGTGATCTAAATTTTAAAGAAGAATAAGAAATTTACAGAAGGAAACAAAGTAGAACATATCTGTGTTCTTAGAATAGGAAAAGATTTCTGCCAAAATTCAATAAATATTAAATATGAAAGGGGAAACAATAACTTAGATTATATTAAAATTAAGAGCTGATCTTCATCAAAAGACAAGAGAAATAGAGAAAGAGAGAGAGAGAGAGAGAGATCACTCCCCCCCCAGGAAAGGACTTGTATTTAGCATGTATCACTTCTACAAATAAACAAGAAAAAGACAGACAACACAATAGGAAAAAGTAGAAAAATTAAACGCAAAGATACTTTTACAAAAAGTTATCCAAAGTCTATTAAACATTTGAAAAGGTATTCTAATTCCTTAGTAACCAAGGAAATACAAACAAAACCCTCACCTGAAACCATCATACATAACAAAAGACTCAAATGGAAAGAACAGAAATTGCCAAGTCTTGGCAAAATGTGATAAATGAGGAAACTCATACACTATTGGTGATTATAAAATCTTATTTTAAAATACCTTTAGGAGAATATTACCAGTATCTAATAAGGTTGAAAACTGTAAAACTATGATTCAATAATTTCACTACCATGTATATACACCACAGGAATTAGTTCACGTGTTATCAAAAGTTCTACAATGTACCTGCCAGTAATACTCCTGGCAGCACCAGACTGAAAAACACTTGCATGTCTTTCTCACATGGTTTACTTGCAAAGAAATGAATCTAGAACAGATCCTACACCAGTCACAAAAAAATAATAATTCAAAATGGTTCACAGATTTAAATGGGAAGCACAAAATCTAAAACTTCTAGACCTTGAGTTTGGCAATGACTTTTTAGACATCACACCAAAGGCACAACCCATGAAAGAATCAATCTGTTGGAATTCATTAAAATTCACAATTTCTGCTCTGTAAAAGATACTGTCAAGACAAGGAAAAGAGAAGCCAGACTGGGAGAAAATATTCATAAAATATACATCTGATGAAGGACCATTATCCAAAATATATAAAAAATGCTTAAAACTCAACAATTACAAAACAAACAACCTGATTAAAAAGTGGGCCAGGGCAACCCCTTTGGGTTCCCTCCAACTGTGGAAGCTTTTCTGTCCTCTCAATAAATCCTTCTTCAAAAGAAAGGTGGGCCCAAGATATTAACAAACACCTCACCAAAGAAGACATACAGATGGCAAATAAGTGTATTAAAAGAACATATTAATACATATTAAAAGATCATATGCTATCAGGGAAATAAATTAAAACAGTGAGATATCACAACACACCTGTTGGGATGACCAAAATCTTGAACGACGACAGCATCAAATGCTCAAAAATATGAGGAACAACAGAAACTCTCACTCATTGCTGGTGGGAATGCAAAATGGTACAGTCACTTTAGAAGACAGTTTGGCAGTTTCTTATACAACTAAATATAGTCTTACAATATGATCTCGCAATCATGTTTTTTCGTATTTACCCAAAGGAGCTGAAAGCTTATGTGCACACAAAAACCTGCACCCAGATGTTTATTACTGTTTTACTCATAATTTCCAAAACTTGGAATCAACCAAGATGTCCTTCAGTAGGTGAATGTATAGATACATCCAAACAATGGGATATTACTTAGTGCTAAAAAGAAGTGAATGCTCAAAGACAGGAAAAGACATAGAAGAAACTTAAATGCACATGACTCAGTGAGAGAAGTCAGTTGAGGCAGACTACATAATGTATGATTCCAACAATATGATGTTCTGGAAAAGACAAAGCTATGGATATATTTTTAAAAATCAGTGGTTTCTAGAAACTAGAGGGAGGGAGGAATGATTTTTCATCTAGATTTTCTCCGGTGTTATTTTCTAGGAATTTTAGATTTTGTGCTTTCCATTTAAATCTGTGATCCATTTTGAATTATTATTTTGTGTGTGTGACAGTTGCAGGGTCTGTTCTAGGTTCATTTCTTTGCCTGTAAACCATGTGGGAAAGACATGTATACATGACATTAAAACATTTTAAATACAGATCAACCATTTCCATGAGAATTTTTAGGGCAGTGAAAATACTCTGTATGATAGTATAATTGTGGGGGCATGTTATTATACATTTGTTCAAGAATCAGGCGTGAACTCTGTTGTGAACTATGGGCGGTAAGAATGTGTCAATGCAGTTTCATCAACTGTAACAAATATACCGCTCTGGTGGGCTTGCCCATCATAGGGGAAGCTATACATATGTAGGGGCACAGAGTGTATGGGATATCTCTATACCTTCTCAATTTTGCTCTGAACTTAAGACTGCTTTGAAAAATAAAATCTTTTTTAAAAAACATTCACAAAAACATCAACAATAAAGTGATTAATTTCTTGAAATTCACACAGAAGAATCTTATACAGCAATGCTTATGAATAATACACAAAAATATGCAACAATGTAGATAAATGGTCAACACCATAAGGAATAAAAAAAAATCAAAAACAAGTTAATGCATTAATAAAAAAACAGACACTTATTTTATGTTCTCAGATTCAGAATAGTGATTACCCTTGCAGGTAGTGACGGAGAGGTGGCAAAGGGTAGCTTTTGGAGGGGCTGACAATAGTCTGGGTTTTTTCTAGGTGTTACACACAGAATTGTGCTCGGTTTGTAAAATTTCATTGAGCTGCCAACTTATGACATGCACACATGACATTAAAACATTTTAAACACAAATCAATCTTTTACAAAAGTTGAGTTGAAGTTAATTTATTAGTGTTAGGTTGCTATCATACTATCCAGGTTAAATGTATTAAATAACTACACTGTGATTAGTATTTTAAAGGATGCTGTAATTTCTAGGTAAAATACCAAAAGATACTGAATATGCAACCTTCAAAGTAAAAGAGTAAAATATAAACTTTTGAAAAAAGCACATATAAGGAGTTAAGATAGAAAAACAAAGAACATATGACAGATGCAATGAAGATTATACTACAAACTGGTAAATCTGTTCCCAAATACATGCATAATTATACCAAACATAAATGAATAACTTTTGTTAGACTAAAACATATTTTCTGTATCTAATTTGGAGATTTATTCAAAGATAGAGCTAAAATATAAGAATTAAGAACCAGGCAAAGTGGGGACCAAAAGAAGGCCCAAACTTTACCTGTTCGATGTCCACTTGTATACCAAATCCTGAATTGTACTGCACATCTTTAAAATAAAATATCAAAAAAAGAATTAAGATAGAAAAAAAAAAACATTCCCTATTACTTTATCCAATTCAATAGGTAGAATGGCTATATATGCACATGAGATATCATATCATATAATATATTAATATAGATGTATTAATATATTAACCTATATAATACAATATATATTATATTGTAATCTAATATAATAAATGTTATTTAATATAATAATCATTATTTAGTCTAAAATATAAACCTAATATAATAAATAATATCTAAATAATAGATACTAGATTACAATCTAACATAATCTATATGTATTAAATTAAACAGACTATGATTAAAACCGTTTGTTAGTGTAATTAGTATTTTTTATTTATTACTTTACAGTTTTTCAATATATTGATTGATGGAAAACAATAACTTTTCTGATTTTATTTTTATTCATATGTTCAAATATACACACATTTATAATGCAAAAACACATATGCTTACATATATACACACACTTTCAGGCATTTTGCTTCATGGTCTAATATGTGAAAAATATTTTTAAGTGTCTCATGTGGGTTAAAAATACGTTTATTTTCTTTGAAGAAGGTTTTATATATCTGTTAGGTCAAAGTAATTCTTTTGTTTTTCCATTTTTAAATCCCAAATATCTTGCATCCGTTTTATAATTTAAATATAGAAAGATAATGCTATAAAAAATTTCTAAAATTTAAGAAATATCCATTTTACTCATTTGAAAATCCACAGGCCGAAACCTCCACATAAACAAGGAGAGTTCACGACTAACTCCTCCCAATGGCTCATCCCTCACTGCTTCAAGGTTAATGGCGGGCTCCACCATGACCAACCCATGACCTGACATGTGATGATACCCTGGAATCTGCTTCTGCCAACATGCCCAGTTGGCATCTTCACTTAACAGGAAAAAAAAAAAACCTTCTAAACCTTCCGAAATCTATGCAATTTTATCCCAGACAGCATCTATTTTTTCCATAGTCAACGCTCACTTGATAATTTTTTTTAAAAAAAACAGCAAAAGCATACATACTTTTGTGCTCTCCTTTCTCCAATTGATCAGCCTAGCCATTCCCACATGAAAATGTTTTAAATGCACGAATCGCCCTTTGTAACATTATGTTTCAACTGCAGCCATCTCTCTCAGCATGTACGGTGCAAAACTTACTCTTGGACATGTCTCTTCTTTCTAAAGTGGAATTTACCACCCAGCTAAATTCCATGCCATTCATTCACCTAAGGAAGCTTTGTTTCTTCCTTCAGTTTCTTGAATGACCATCTCAAATGCTGTTTCTGATTAATGAAGCATTTCCTACAATCCCATAATAATTAATGCTTGGGAACATTCATGATGTCAGATTGAAAGCTATACACACAATGATGTCTTCATGATTTCCATATTTTTTTCAAAAACAACCCGTTAATGCTGCATAGTTTCTGAACTCCACTGCAAATATTAATGCAATTTTCATTACATAAGAATTAGAATGAGGCCAGGTGTGAATGTGGTGACTCATGCCTGCAATCCCAGCACTTCAGGAGGTCAAGATGGGAGGATTGCTTGAGCCCAAGAGTTCAAGACAGCCTGAGCAATACAGCGAGACCTCCTCTCTACAAAGAAAAAAAAAGAAAAGAAAAAGAAAAGAGAAGTTAGCTGGGCATGGTGGTATGTGTCTTTAGTTGCAGCTACTTGGGAGGCTGAGGCAGAAGGAACACCTAAGCCCACGAGATTGAGACTGTGTGATGGTGCCACTGCACTCCAGGGAGACAGAGAGAGATCCAGATTCAAACACACACTAGAATGAAAATGACATGTCATATTTCATTTCCAATTGCAGTTCAACTTACCATTTATTTAGGACCAGAAAGTCTGTCTTTTGACCACTCTCTTGTATTGAAACTGTTTCAGAATGTGCTTAACAAATGAATAGACAACTAACCACTTTACACACAACATTTATGTATTTCTGCTAAGTTCAGGGGACTTTGTATTCCTTACCCAAGGAAAACAGGACCTGGCTACTCTGGAGTCATGGCTCATGAGAATGTAGGGGCTGACCATGGGGAAACACATAGCAATGAGTGTCATGGTGTTCACCAGCCATAAGCTGGAGTTATTAAAAACAGCCAAACAAATATGAAAGATGGAGGAGAGAGTGCACAAAGACACAAAGATGCTCACCAGGACAAGGATGCCTTGGATGTCTCTTGCCTCAGGGGAGGATTTGGAGCAGAGACTGTTGCTGTGTATGTATTGGACCTGTTTCTTGTGCCTGTACAAGATAGAAATCGTGGCACTGCTGGCCCAGATCATGAGTCCCAAACACAGAACATCATGGATTAACACCAAGGCTATGTACAGCGAGTTGGTGATTTTCTCATGCAGGACAGAATAACAGTAGCCATAATCTCTTTTCTTTGTGACATTTCTGTGGCTCCATTTGCCTGTCACATACACGGGAACCACAGTATTTAGCATCATGTAAAGAATCCAGCAGAGGATGTTGGAGGCACCCATGTACTTGACAACTTTCACCTTAAGTTCTGCCCATTTGGAGTTCCTGGGGCTGATTGTGATCACCTGGAAGATGCTTAAGAGACAGGAGGTGCCAATGGACACGTCTCTGCTCACACTGTAAAGACAGAAAACAAGTTTGCATCCAATGTCACTAAGAAAACGTTTCCACCCAAAAGCGGCCATCGTCTCAGGAATGCCTTTGGACAGAATGACTAAGACGTTGGCTACAGTCAGGTGCCTAAGGATCAAATCGGCAGACCTCGATCTGCGATCTGTGAAGTAAAGGAAGAGATAGTGATAAAGAAGACAGAAATTCCCCAGAATTCCAGCTATCATCTGTGATAAAAAGGTCGTTCCCATTGCCATGCTCCTGGTGGTCATCTTCTCAGTTCTCAGGGACTGAGAGGGTCTTCAGAGCCAGAGAATTCCTGTATGGGAACATGAAGCAATTAGCTGTAGATATCAGGTCAAATAAAATCAAATTTCTCCATTTAGATAATTCCCAATTAGAAATAAATCAAGCTTTTCTTTCTTTCTTTTCTTTCTTTCTTTTTTTTTTTTTTTTTCTTTCTCGAATCCAGATCTCACTCTGTCTCCCAGGCTGAAGTGCATGACACAATCACGGCTCACCACAGCCTCGACCTCCTGGGCTCAGACAATCTTCCCATATCAGTCCCTTGAATAGCTGGGACTACAGGCTTGCACCACCATATATAGCTAATTTTTGGATTTTTTTCTATAGAGACAAGGTATCGCTATGTTGCCCAGGCTGGTCTCAAACTCCTGGGCTCAACTGATCCTCCCACCTTGGCCTCTCTAAGTGCTGGGATTACAGGTGTGAGCCACCATGCCCTGCCAAGTTTTTTCTTATTAACAGGTCCCAAGAGTTGAAGCTATAACATTTAATGTGTACTTACAAAGTATGAATCAGTGTTATAAAGTCCAAACATCAAATCCTGCATTTTTCATAATGCCATGAGACAGGTAGCACTGTTATTCTCATTGAAAATGTAAGGAACATATTAAAGATCTGTTTCCCTGCATCATAGATGGAGGCCTAGCTTTGAAAGCTTATATGCAATGTCATTTCCTTAAATGAGACACAACTGTTTGTTTAGACTAGTCTGTTCCCAGAAATGGGATACTGGTTTAATGGGATTCTTGGCCACTCAACTATTAACTCATTTTTCCTCTCCACAATCACCAATTCAACTTTTAGTGATGAATGAAACTTCCAGGGAAGTTTCAGACAGAAAAATATTGGGGCTCAAAAAGAATATCCCAAAGACTGGTGTTTTGACATGCCAAGAGACCTTATAAGCTGCCTCAGAATAAAGATCCCTCTAATCTTGTCTTATTCCCTCACCATCAAGCACAGAGAGTGACCCCATGGAGTTTTACCTGACCAAGAAAGCTTCTTTCCAGAAGAAATACAGTTGCCTTCTTTATCTGTCTCAGAAAAAAAGACTGAAAAATGTAACCACATTTGGAAGAACTTTTTCACAGAATAATACCTGCCTCTTGGACTCATTTAAATTCCAAACAGAATCATTTATGAGTTAATTTCTGTCTATTTATTCTCCTTAATAATCATTTGCTGTCTCTCAAAAGAATTGTCTACGTTTTCCATCCCCGCCCCATGAAAAAGGGTATGTAAGCTTCTGTACCCCATTTGGGTTATTGGGAATCATTTTCCTGTGATTCCCCTGTGCCATGCATATTAAAATAAAATTTTGTATTCCTTTTCCCCCTTAGGAAAAAAAACTGTAAGGAGCACTTCAGCAGATAAAGGTTAATGGTTTGTCCAAATTTAATTTTTTAATTTTTATTTATTTTTTATTTTTTTGAGTTGGAGTCTCACTCTGTTACCCAGGCTGGAGTGCAGTCGCATGCTCACAGCCACTCCAGCGTGAACCTGCTGGGCTCCGGCAATCCTTCTGCCTCAGCCCTCCAAGTATTTAATTATTTTTAATGGACAAGGTGGGAGGTCTCGTGAAGACACAGCACATGTAAACAACTATGGTATTCTAACAAGTTCTTAGCTGTATTCTTGAAAATGATGCAGATGTGTATTTAGCCATTTTTACACCTTGTCATTTTATTTCAGACTGGTTGTATTTTATTTGTAATATGTCTCTATTCATGTATAAATATCTATTATACAAGATAATGCCTGTTATGCATAAAGACTTAGATATTTAATTATATGTGAATGCACTGATTTTAGTATAATTTTACAGGAATCTACCTCATGACAAGTTGTATGCAAGGAATATACAGTTAGCTTAATGTTGGCATGGTAAAAGAAACATTAACTTGCTTTTATAATAGAAAGTGGCACCTTTCATAGGAATCACTGAACACTACGTCAGGTGTCTATGAAATACCAATTGATGGAAAAAGTAATATAGAGTAAAACATTACTAAGTATACATCATGTAGTTATCTACATTAAAGCCCAATTTTGGTTAAAGTGTTAGTAATAGGTACATGCTCATGCCTGTAATCCCAGCACTTTGAGAGACTGAGGCAAGAGGATTGCTTGAGCCCAGGAGTTTGAGACCAGCCTAGGCAACATAGCAAGACCTTGTCTCTACAAAAACTCAAAAAATGAGTCAGGCATGGTGGTGCACACCTATTGTCCCAGCTACTCGGGAAGCTGAGGTGGGAGGATTACTTGAGCCCAACAGGTCGAGGCTAGGGTAGCCGTGATCATGCCACTGCACTCCATCCTAGTTGGCAGAGTGAGACTCCAACTCAAAATTAATAAATACATAATAAATAAATAAGTACCAGCAACCAATGTCTTCATGGATTACACTAAATCGCTTTGGGAGCCGCAGGGATTGTCATAGGGTGTAGGGCTCCACCTCTCTTTACTAGTCAGCTCATGCTTCAGAAATTATCCTTTTCTATGTGGCTTTGGCACAGGACCATACCCAGAAGAGTCACTTCTTCCAGTCTTATCACTTACCTAGAATCCTGGTAGCCGTCCTTGCTTGCAGACTCTGTCTCTCAATACTCACCCAGCGCCTTCTGGCTGACAGGACTAGGGGTCAGCCTAACCATCACAATAGCCAGTATTGTGTGTGGTGGGTAGGCAGCCAGATCCCCAGATATGGTGTCTGATCTGTGACCTCACCGCCCCTCAGAACTGCAATTATCTTTTCACCCGTCACTGCTGTGAGAGGACAGCCTTGGAGAAATGAGAAAATTTGTGAAGAACTTTTTGCACCAGCTGCTAATTACTGAAGAAACAATTACATGTTGTAGTTATCATTTATAGAGACAGTTGCAGTGTTTGGGAGAGGCTTTCTCTTTTCTTTGATCCCTAGAGGTAGACAGAGTCTCCCATGGAGAAAGCAGAAAATACTAAGGTCTGACAGGTGAGGAACTGGCAGGAAAGCGCTTGTGTCTCACTTGATTCTCTGCCCTGCAGAGAAGTTTTTCTATCCCAGTGTGAATTCTTATGTAATCTTCAGACCACCCCCGCCACTCCCACCCCCAGTGGCACCATCATTTAAGTTATGAGCAGAGGCATGGAAACAGAGTGTCAAAGGAAGATTTTTTAAAAGATACAAGTATACAGAAGAACGTTTCCACAATTCATTTACATTAGAAACCACTGGACTTCCTTGTACAGCTTAATGTTAGTTGATTTGGAAGTTTAAATAATATGGAAGCTTTGTAGAAAAATACACTATACAAGGCCAGGTGCAGTGGCTCATGCCTGTAATCCCAGCACTTTGGGAGGTCAAGGCAGGAATTCTAGACCAGGCTGGACAACATACTGAGAACTCATCACTACAAAGAAACAAAAAAATTAGCCAGGCATGATGGTGCGCACCTGCAGTCCCAGCTACTAGGGAGGCTGAGGCGCAAGGATTACCTGAGCTCAGAAGGCTGAGGCTGCAGTGAGCTGTGATCATGCCACTGCACCCCAGCCTGGGTAACAGAGTGGGATCCTGACTAAAAAAAGAAAGGAAACAGAAAAAGAAAAAGATACTGCACAAATATTCTCCCTTTGTCTTACCCCCATTTAAGTACAGAAACTCTAAACATAACAATACCTATAGGGAGATAGAATTTTATATGTCCCTCACAAGGAAAACCATGATAATACAGGCAGGATCAGATCATTTAATAGGCAACTTTTACAGGTTTTTAAGTATCAAATAAGCCAATGCTTCTTCCTCAATTCAATTCAAGGGCACTGAATGTTTACTATGGTCAGTCATCTAGCCTTATTTTTTTTTTTTTTTGATTGTGGTAATAACATTTAACATGAGACCTACCTTTTAAGTAAAATGTTAAGTGTGCAACACAATGTTGTTAGTTATATGTACATGTTGGTACAGCAGATATCTAAAACTAATTCAACTTTTTAATTCAGGGAGTACATGGGCAGGTGTGTTACATGAGTTACATAATGTTGAGCTTTGGCTTCTATTAAACCCAAAACCCAACTACTAAGTGTCTTAAAAGGTGCCCGGAATCCAAGAATCTCCAAAGGCGAGCCTTTCAGGGTCATACAATACTTTGATTTTTCTTCTTTATCTGTTATGTGATTTTATAGCAGAGTCAGTTTGGAAAGCAAACCACATGATATATAGGAGTTAATAAAACATGGGTCTCCACAGGCCACTTAGTTGAGAATTTGGTAAGGTAAAGAGGAAAAGTCAGAGTCTAGTCCTCAACATTACAGCTATTTCATGTTTCAGGATTACTTTGTGTCCTTGAGTCATAGGGGAAGTCTTAATGAATGCCTCATAGCAAACTAGTAATTGTATCTCAAGTGCTGTGTATCGGGCTGCAAGATCCAGAAATGTTCTGGTGCACAATCCCAGCAGTGACCACTGGGTGACACTCACAGGCTTTCTTCATAAATTCCAATCTAGGAAACCATGCTTTGCAAATTCATTCAAAATCATGTGTGAATAGGAATCAGAGGGGTTCAAAGGCCTTGAGAGAAAGAGACTGCTTTTCTCCACTCAGACCCAACCCTCATTCAAATATAACCCTTTGTGGAGTGGTTTTACATGCAGGCACTAGCAATATCCCCAGTATATGGAATGTGTGTATGGTTCTATATCCTTCTTCAAAATCCAGATAAAACAACCAAATGCTGGACTTCTTGTTAAGCTCCAGGGGTAGGTAAGAATAGCAGTCTATTTTTAGTCACCTGTAATATGTTATGTGTGGTTCTTGCCCAGAATATGCCTAAGAATTTCAACATTTTGGGTAGACCCTTGAGTCTTTGCTGGGTTTATTAACTAGTCTCTTTTTGGTCATGTACAAGGGGAAATGAAAACAAAACAAAACAAAACCAGAATTTATTCATAAAAAATTATGTATCTACTTTTGTATCTTTAAACATCAGTCACCTTCAAAGTGCACCATCTGGGATTGTGCACCAGAACATGTCTGAATGTTGCAGCCTGGTACACACCATTTGAGATACAATTACTAGCTTGCTATGAGGCAATCACTGAGACTTCCCCTATGACTCAAGGACACAAAATAATCCTGAAACATGAAATAGACATAATATTGAGGACTAAACTCTGACTCTGTTTGATGCAATGCACCTATTCAGATACCTCCTTCACTGTTGTTGAATCCCTCAGTTTTGATGTCTTTTAGTGCCTCTGCCATTTTTTGTTTCACCAATTCCATACCGGCAAAATGTTTCCCTTCAAGGACTTTTTTCATCTGGGGAAAAAAAAACTCAGGGCGAGATGGGGTGGATCTGGATGGTGGGGTATGGGGGCTGTGCCACTTTTGTTCAAAAACTACTGAACACTCAGTGCAGTGTTGGCAGGTGCACTCATAAATCATCCATCATGAAATGGGCCAACATGCTAAAAGTATCTCCAAAGAAATTTCACTGAGAATGTACACAGCCTCTCACAACAATGCTAATTGATATTCTGATGTCCATCGGTTCCTAGAACACTTACCTTGCTGAGAAAGCCTGCATTACAAGGGGTCCACCCTCCAAAAAATAATTCTGAGGCCTGGCATAGTGGTTCATGCCTGTAATTCCAGCACATTGGGAGGCCAAGGCAAGAGGACTGCCTGAGTTCAGGGGTTCAAGACCAGCTTGGCAAGACCTCATCTCTACAATAAATAAAAAACTTAGCCAGTCATGGTGGCATGTGCCTGTGGTTCCAGCTATTTGGAAGGCTGAGGTGGAAGGATTGCCTGAGCCCAGCAGGTCCAGGCTATAGTAGCTGTGAGCATGCCACTGCACTCCAGTCTGAATGACAGAGTGAGACTCTGACTCAATAAAACAAAATAAAATAAAAATAAATAAACAAACACAACAAAAATCCAGTTCTGGGAGATTCCTCATTTGTATATACAGGGGCAAAGAAAAAAACTTCCCCTTTACCCTGTGAAGGTTCACTGAAAATCAACTGACAAAGGGCAGGTTAATAGGGGACAAGGTGTGCAAATTTATTCATGTGCACAGGGTGTCACAGAATGACTACTCCCTCCCCAATGGGGTGCAGAGTCTTCTATAACCTTCTTCGTAGGATAAAGGAAGATGGGAAAGAGTGGGTGATTTTAGGGGTTTGTAAATGATTTTTAGGGGAATTCAATGGACTTAAGTGGCTTGAGACAAAGTCTATTGCGCCCATACTGGTGATAAAAATCTGTCCAGGGGTGTTGACAGACTGAAGTGTTTCTTTCTCTGATATGAGTTCAGTTAATGAAAACTAAAGGAAGAAACCAGAGATCGCTGTTTTTTTCTTTGGCAGGTCCAGACTTGAGGTAGATAAAGGAACTTCAGAGAACAACTTTCCCCTGTGTTTTGGGAAACAAAGTATTGAGAGACAGGAGCAAGGGAGAAGGTCGGAGAGAACTCTAGGCTTCTTTCCACTTCAGCGTGTTAAAGTCCATACTTTGGGGATCCGTTTCTGAGCCTCAACCTATGTCACCATTGCATTGAGGAATATCTAGCTTGCTCTTACATTTCTAGTAATGATATCATCAATATTGTATATTATTACACCCAACACCTGCATTAAATCCAAATACTTTCTAACCAAGTTATGGTGGCAAATTGGTAAATAAGGACTTCTGGCAATATAGCAAATGTAAATGGTGACCCTTCCTGCCTGAAGCTAAATTGCAGTTGGCATTTTACTGAAATCAAGACACAGAGGGGGAGGAAAAAAAAACCATGTGCAGGATCAGTCACCCAGTACCAGTCTCTTTCAGGCTGTGGATACATTTGACTGTTGAAGCCATATCAGAGATGACTAATGCCATGGGGACCCTGCTTTATTCAAGCCTCAGTCATTCGTTGTCAGTGTCCATAAGCCACCCACTTTATTTTCACAGACCACATTTCTCCAGTCATTATACAGAGACTCTTTTGGTACCAACTCTCCAGCTTCTAACATGCTGCAATTTTTTTTTTTTTGAGTTGGGGCCTCACTCTGTTACCCAGGCTGGAGTGCAGTGGCATGATCACAACTCACCGCAGCCTTGACCTCCTGGGCTCAGACCATCCTCGCGCCTTAGGTTGCTGAGACTACAGGTGTGTACCACCATGCCTGGCTAATTTTTTTTTCTTCTGTAGAGACGAGGTCTCATGTTTACCAGGCTGGTCTCAGACTCCCAGGGCAAAGTGTTCCACCCACCTCGGCCTCCTTAAGTACTGGGATTACAGGCATGAGCCCTTGTGGCCAGTCACCACATCATAAGTGGCCATCTCTCTTTGCCCACTAGGGATCCTTTACTGCTCCAATACTCATCGTGGTTAATTTATCAGACCATTGTCTCTGTTGATTCAAGGTCAGGTTTCTTATTGTCATCTTTGCTTTCCAACTTGTGGGTTGAGTTCAAACAAACTCCTACTCCAAATGAAGTTTACTGCAACCACTATGCATCTTGAGCCATTCGGCCTTGCCAGGGACAGGCAGAACCTTACTAAAATCCATACCAACAAGTCCCACCCCTCCCACCCATACCCTTCACCTTCTTTCTCCACACCTGCACTGTAGCTGCCCCTATAGTCTCCGTCCTTCTTTCTCTATCCCTTTGCTTCTCAGAGAGCTGGGCTTTCCACATGTATAGGGACAAAATTCAGCATCAAAACAAGAGCAGCTTTGATTGTTGTCTGATGGTTGAGATTTCTGCTGGCTGAGTAGATGATGTAGCCTTGTCTCAAAGCCCATGGTACTCCCCTTCATGAATTTCTACACGTGCGCACATTGCTGAAGGACGCCAAGCCTCTACCCCTGGCAACTAACACCTTTACTCTGTTTGGGGATTTGGGGGGAAAGCCTTACATTAATTCATTAATTCCATCCATTGATGAGTTCCCTTGTGATGGAATAGCAGGCAACCTGCTCTCCCCAGGCCCAGAGGCAGTAAAAGTCTGCAAACAATCCAAGAAGGCATTATCTGTAGGAGCTTGGGAACACTAGGGTGGCCCAAGGTGAGAAGGGCCTAGCCCTCTATTCTCAGATGGCTTGTCTTTGTTTTCTGTGGTGGAATAACTCTTGAGGACTTTCTCAGATTCAGTTTTTATGAGGGGGGACACACACACAAAAACAGAATGATCTTTTGGAGGGTAGGCCCCTTGTGGTACAGGCTTGCCCAGGGAGGTAAGTGGTCTAGGAACCCGTCAGTGTACCCGCTAGTGTTGTTGTGAGAGGCTGTGTTCAGTTTCAGTGAGTTTGGTTTTTTTTTTTTATTTTTGTTCTGGAGAGTCTCAGGGTGTTTGTCCATTTCAAGATGGTGATTTGCGAGCACACCTGCCCACACTGTGCTGAGTGTGCAGCAGTTTTTGACCAAAAACAGCATGACCCCTGTGCCTCACCCTTTCTATTCACCCAATCTCTCCATGAGTCATTTTGTTCTTTTGCTTCCCCAGATGAAAAAAGCCTTCAGCAGGAAATATTTTGCCACTGTGGAATCGGTGAACCAAAAAAAAAAAAAAAAAAACAGCAGAAGCACTAAAAGGCACCAAAATTGATGAGTTTAAAACCTGTTTTGAACAGTGAAAAAAGTGATCCCATATGTGTATTGCATCAAACAGAGAGTACTTTGAAGGTGACTGAAGTTTAAATATGTAAAAATAAATACACATTTTTTATAAATAAATTCCATGTTTTTGGGAGGTTCCACCTCATATTTCCTGTCACATCCCCTGACAAGCTTCACGAAACATCTTCTTCATTCTTTCTTGGCCAAAGTCCTCTGTAGGACACAGTCTGGGAATGGGTTTTCTGTTTTCTCTTTGTGCCTTGATGAGAATAAATAGAAAAGAAAAGAGAAAAGAGCGTTTGAAGGAGAAAGTAGAAGAGGAGAGAAGACAAAAGAATGGTGCTGAGAAGAGGGGGGAGAGAAAAAAAGAACACAGGGTGTGACGTTAGGGAGAGGAGAGAAAAACATGAGCAGTGGCTGAGGCAGGTGAGTCAGTGCAGTTTAGGCATCGAGAAGTTTCTTGCAGGCAGGTCTGAGTTAAAATAGGGTAAGCATTCAGGCAGCTTTTTTATTGGTACATGACCTTCACCCGACCGACCAAGCACACCAGACCTGACCACCTTGTGGGCTGGAATGTGGATCTATCAGGGCAGTAAATAACAGAAATAACAGGGAGTTACCCAAAACACAGACATGATGTTTAAAAATAGTCCAAATATAGACAGGCAATAAGTTTTGTTAGTTAGAAGGTCCTTGTGACCTTAGAAGGTGGAGAACTGGTCATCAAAACTCATGACAAGACACCTGCTGTCCTATCCTCTGAACTCATAGAAGGTGGAGAGATGGTCATCAAAACTCATGACAAGACACCTGCAACTCGCCCTCTTAGCTCATAGAAGGTGGAGACATGGCCATCAAAGCTCGTGACCAAATACCTGCAGCCCACCCGTCTTAACTCATGGTTTGCTTAACAATTTTTGGAAAAGACAAGCATGTGGCCCTTCTTTTAAGGTACCCAATGCCTTCCTTGAGCATCCCTTTTCTTTCTAATAATTTACTTCTTAAGAAAGAAATATACCCAGGATTCACTCTGAAATTATTTTCTGTGGTGAAATCAAGAACTTACAGAACAATATGCTGCACCCCACCCCGCATCAGTGGCCACAGAGAAAAAGGAGGAGGAAGGAAGATGGCCTCAGATCCATACAGCTCCACCTTCAGAATTTCACAGAAAAACAGAGATGAGGTTATTAATTTCTTATTATATAACTTATTATTCCATAATACATATTCCAAATTTAAAATTTTAAAGTATGAATGATGCCAATGAAAATTTGAAAATCTTGTTTTTCTAATTATTTCTATTGTTTATATAAAAGAATAGATATCCCTATCAAATGTCTCTGAAAATATTGCAAAATTAATTTTCCATTAGTTAAAAGCAAATCCAATACTTTCAAAAGATTACACCTTTTACAAGCTTTATTCTCTTCACATGACACAGAAATTCATAAATAGAACAGATTAAAATAACAAGTTTATCCACATTTCAAATTTTAAAACCCTTATCCAAACAATTGAGGTTAAGACAAAAAAAAAATTAAAATCACAACATATGAGAGGAACCCCCCAAAAAATTCCGGAATTTATTCATCAAAAATTGTGTATTTATTCTTACATGTTTAAACTCCAGTCACCTTCCAAGTACTCGCTGATGCAATACACCTATCAAGATGCTTTTTCCACTGCTCAGAACAGTTTTTAAACTTGCCAATTTTGATGTCTTTTAAAAGTGCTTCTGCCTTTTTGTTGTTTCACCTCTCCCACATCGGCAAAACATTTCCCTTTGAGGACTTTTTTCATCCCGGGAAACACAAACAAAAGTCACTTGTAGTGAGATTGGGTGAATAGAGAGGGTGGGACACGAAGGTCATGCCATTTTTGGTCAAAAACTGTTGAACAATCAGTGCTTGTGGGCAGGTGTGCTCATAAATCACCCATCATGAAATGGATGAATGCATTGAAAGAATCACCCCCCCAAAAAAATTCACTGAAGTCGAGTGCAGCCTCTCACAACAATGCTAGCTGGTACACGGATGCCATGGGTCCCTAGGACACTTACCTCACTACAAGGGGCCTGACCCCAAAAGATGATACTGGCTTTTTTGGGCCCCCCTTCCTACATAATTAATGACAAATAAAATGTGTCCCAGTTCCTATCAAGTATAAATGTATAATTGATATCAACAGATATGAACTAGAACAACAAATTAAATTTAAAACAAGGAAAAGGAATGTACAGCTATATATACAAGCAGAACTTCTTGTTCTCCTCAAGCAATTCCTCAACCCTCCACCACCACGGCCCAGGGTCTGGGCCTGTAAAGCCCCTGGAACTGAGTCCAGCCTGTCTTTGCTTCCCAAGTGAAGAGAGAACAGAAGTGAAATTTATGTTCTGGTGGGTGTCAGTATAGACTTATTCATTCTACATAGGCACTTTTGCATTTCACATTCCAGTTTTATCACTTACAATAATATGGAACACTGCTGTTTTCAACGTGTCAAGGAAAACATCTCAGGTTCTAAGATGGTGACCCTCACAACTCTACTCTTTTGCGCAGATTGCTTGAAATGCTAACTTAGAACAGGCGGGACGCAGCCCCGCTCCAAAAGATACTAAGGAAATTTAAGCCAGGGAGGTGGCGGGCGCCTGCAATCCTGGCGCTCTGGGAGGCTGAAGTGAGAGGATCACTTGAGCCAATGAGTTCGAGGCCAGGCTCGGCAATAATAGAGGCACCTGCCCACAACCCTCATAAAACTAAATTAAAATGAAATAAAATAAAACAAAATGTAAAAAAAGGAGATTTAAAAGAATGAAAAAATGGAGAAACAAGTAATATTCAACAGAGGGCCCAGGGTACCTGAAAGCATCTAGGGCGTGGAGGCAGTCAGGCGCCGGTCCCGCCCCCGCGCCGGTCCCGCCCCTCTGCGTCACCTCGCCCACCGCGCAAGCGCAGTTTCGTGCAGACCCGGAAGTGGGTCAAGCTGGGTGAGTGAGTTTATTATTTCTATCTATTTCTATTTCTATTTCAAACCGCGCGTTGCCTCCCCGCAGCCCTTGTCTTCCAGGCCCGCGGGGGTCGGGGGTTCTCCGGCCTCTCTGTGACTTTACAACCACTGCCCCCGCCCACGGTGAGTGCCCGCGGCGCCGGGAAACGTCCGAGGCCTGGCTGCTCCGCAGCGCCGGGGGTCCTTGTCCTCTTCCCCTTACTACATCAGTCTCAGTTCCGTACTCTCCGCCAGCGGTTCTGCTTTCGGTGCTCGCGGAGACCCCGGCGTCATTTTCTTGCTTAAAACCCTTCCCAGACCTTCCTTCCTCCGTCCCCTTTCTCAGCTTCGTCCCTGATGGGGGTTGGGGTCGCTCCCCTGCGTGGGGTTTGGGCAGGGCGGGTCTGTGATTTGCAGGGGAGGGTGATGCCAGTCCAGCTCAGAATGTGTGGGCCCCACCAGGAGGACAGCGAATTCTGGAGAAAAGGGTGAGGGGGAAAAATAAAGATTCGGTTGTTGGTCTCTGTGTCCCCGAATCCCTCCCGTTGCAGCAGGCAGCCGAGGACCGTGTTTTCTACATGTTGGGATTCTCCCTGCGTGTGATTGCGTCGCGCGTGTGATTGCGTCGCAGGGGAGGGGGATAAGTTGATTCGAAGCATTAAACAGCCTATTTTTCAACACTCAGGGTTGACTTCTCAAGACCGATCTTACCCGAGGATGAAGCCCAGGGGAAGAGGAAAGAAAGGGGAGTCAGAAATGGCTCTTGCCCAGGTAAAAGTCATGTTCCTGGTTGGTAGTTGTGTCTCTTTCCTAAAGTGCTGTTTTGTAGACTTAGTAATCTGTGATTCTGAAATATGCTGTCTGATATGTTGACTGGCACTCACCCTTCCCTTCCCTCAGCCCCCTCTCATCTCCAGCAGATTCCATCTCACAATGATCCACTGACATTGAGCTTGTGAAGAGTCTCCATTGGGGGGATCATCATGGGAAGAGTTCCCTATTCAGGCATGGATCAGAGACTGAGAGTGGGTCCTGAATTATCAGTGATATTGGGCAAAGGGGGTTGTCTTACCGGTTGCATGTGAATGCACCGTTAGCTCACCGTTAGACCAGCATTGAAAAGAAATACATGCCTGTCCACGGGTAGATCATGCCCATGGGTGCCAAACCAGCCTGGGCAACATGGTGAGACCTCATCTCCACAATAAATCGAAAAATTAGCTGGACGTGGTGGTGCATGCCTGTAGTTCTAGCTATTTGGAAGGCTGAGGTGGAAGGATCGCCTTGAGCCCAGCAGGTGGAGACTGTGGTGGCTGTGAGTAGCATACCACTGCATTCCAGCCTAGGTAACAAAGTGAGACTGACTCAAAAAAAAAGAATTGCAAAGACTGGGCAGGTAATTTATGCCGGTAATCCCAGCACTTTGGGGAGGATTATTTTATTTATTCAATTTTTTTCGAGAGTCTATTCACTTTTTTGAATTAGAGGATAAATTCCATTTGACTTATATTTGTAAATAAGTATCTAAATTTAAATGGGTAAAATTGTATTGATATTTGCATATATGTTTTTAATGAAGATTGTAATTAAGGTTTTCTTTTTTTTTTTCATTTTTGTAGGTTTTTTAAAACTGAGCAAATACAGAATAATCTTGACAACAACCTAATTAAAATTATGTACAATTTATATGTGTCCAATTTTCAAAAAATGCTGTATTGTTATTAGTTCATGGGAGCAAAAAAAAATAGTTTAAAAAATTTATCCAAAACCACCTATCATTTAGAGATAGCAACATTTACTGAAAGTTCATGTTTATGACAGGAGCAGAAACCTATAGTGTGTATAAAAGACACATCATCGTTTCATAAATTAGTTTTATATATATTTTAACCTTTGAAAATTGGTCTTAAATGTTTTCCATGGCCTTAAATTTATTCTACACTATCATGTTAATGAGTCAATAGCAGTACAAATGGTAGCCTATTATGTCTATACGTGTGTATGTTCATATACTGGGGTTGCCAAAAAAGATGTATACACATCGTAAGAGATAACTATCTATGTATTACTTTTCGAAGTTAAATTGAATTGTGGTAGCAATATGTAGTATGATGTTTGCTCAAAAGATGGTGGTAATCAAGTGAATGCCAGCATCACCATGTGATGGGTAGGGCAGTCAAAGAAAATGGCAATAGCACAGTTGTCGTTCAAGGAGCGCAAGAACATTTTGAAGTTTGAGAACGTTGTGGAAGTAAGATGACAATGGAATTGTGTGTATGCAACAGAACCTCCGATACACCCAACAAGTACAGGCTTTTGTGATAAGTTTGAGATGCATGGTGCTGTGTGATGTGTACAAGGGAAGATCTGGGAGATCTCACACAGCCACAAGTCCTGCTTCTTCTGCTGTGGTGTTGGAACAGTTTATGCACTTGCCACAGAGTTTCTTGAATGTCTGTGATACAGTTATTTCCTCTATAAGGTGGTAACAGATATTTCTCTACTGTTACACAAAATAATACACATTTAGAGTAATGCATAGCACGTGGTAAGTATTCAGAAACCTTTAGTCACTTCCATTAATGATCCTCATCACAAATTGTTAAACTCTAAGCTTTGATGACACTGTGACTTTGCAATCCCTAAAGACACTACTTATGCTCCAGATCAGGGGTGTCCAACCTTTTGGCTTGTCTGGGCCACATTGAGTAAAGAGGCATTATCTTGGACCGCACATAAATTGCATAATATAGTTAGTGTATATACATATATGCATCGGGAGGTCACAAGAAAATAAACATTAAAAAACACATGATGTTAAAAGATTTTGTGGGACCACATTACTAGTTGTACTGGGCTACACGTGGGCCATGGCTTGGACATGGCTGCTGTAGATCATCAGAGAAATTGGATATCATTGGTATATAGAGTGTAATATCTAGCACTTCTCTATAGACCATTTTGTGATGAATTTCTTTTTCATTTGTATATTTATTTTCACAAAGTTGTGAAATGCACAGTGATTTTGTAGATTTCATGTTCCCTGGTTGGAAAGTATAATAAAATAAAATTAAGGATATATAACTTTTTAAAAATTATACTGATCTGCCAAAACACTCACTCCTGCTGAATCAATTCTTATACCTCTCTCTCATCGTTTTGTGTGAAGAGCTCTTCCCGTGTCCATGTGGTGAAATGTGTTTCTCATTACAGGTGCTGTTGACATTTGAAGATGTGGCCATCAAATTCTCTCAGGAGGAGTGGGAATGCCTGGACCCTGCTCAGAGGGCCTTGTACAGGGACGTGATGTTGGAGAACTACAGAAACTTAGATGCCTTGGGTGAGGTTAACTTCCCTCCAGAAATCAGTGTGTCGTCTGTATTTTTCCTTACGAGTGTGTAGGGGCCCTACTTTGCTGACTGAGTTTCAGAACCTTGTATTTATTAATTTATTTACTTACTTTTTTCCTTACCTATTTTATTTATTTATTCATTCATTCATTCATTCATTTATTTTAGAAAGCAAGATTTATTGAGAGGACAGAAAAGCTTCCACAGTGGGAGGGAACCCCGCCTTTGTTTTTAAGGGAGAGATTGAAGCCATGTTGATTCAGAAACAAAAGGCTTCATCCAAGCACAGCTACTTTTCAAAAATAATGCAGCATCTTTACTTTAACCTTTCCTTTCTTCAGGTGATCTGCCCACTTTAGACTAAATTAGTAATGCTTCCAAAATTATAAAACCTTGTAGAAGAAGTTAAACATATCTGATTCCCTTGTTTTACTTCTGTGCTTTTGATTTTCAGTAATCCTTGGAGGGAGCTAGATATCTGTATATTTAAAATAACCCTTAAGCATTCAGTAGAAAGCGGACAGTGGACAGACTTGTGAAATATCTTTTAGATCCATATGTAATGTCCTCTCTTCTCAGCTGAACAAAGGACAGGGATGATATTCTGGAAAAGCTATAGCACATCATGCTCCTTTTTTCTTAAGCAGGAATCTCTGTTTCTGACTGGAATATCATCTCTCTTTTGGAACAAGGGAAAGAGCCCTGGAATGTGGAGCGTGAGGTAAAAATAGCAAAAAATTCAGGTAGGTGGGAACCTAATTGTCAAACCTTGTATTTGAGAGCTCTTCTTAGGAGATGAAAAAACATTAGCTGCTCTTCCAGTGCATCTGGGGACCCAGAAAACCACACAGCCAGTCTCAGGGCCTCTCTGCTTCTTCAGGTCCCTCAGCCATTTCTTCAGTTTTGTTTTTGCCACATGTCAGGAGTATGTAATGGAGAGTAGTATGGATCTTCTGAGGTGGTTACTCAGCAGTACTATATGGGCCATAGACAGAGATTGTCTCTTGGATCCCTATCCTATTCAGGGCTCATACCTCAGTCCTTCGGGTGCTTAGCCTGGGGTCTGTGATTGTATTTGAATCCATATGATCCTCAGTTCTTTTTTATTTTTCAGTTTTTATTTTAAAGATATAGGGTGCAATTCAGGGTTAGGTATGCAAATGGTCATTGTACAGGTAAAGTTTAGGCCTCACTTCTGTCCCCACTTTGCCTGGTGTGAGATCAGGTACCCTTATTCATAAAGTGTGTGCCCAACGTCCCCCTGCCCCAGCAGTTTCCCACTACTGCTAATCCCTTTCTTATAGTATTATGATAATTGTGATCTTCAGTTCTTAGTTCACATGGGGACTGAAGTCCTCATACCAGGACCTGTCCAGATTCATCCTCATTTCATATACGTGGTTTGACAATTAAGTTCACAATCTCATCCTAGAAAAAATGCTACATACCTCACTGCTGAATATCACTATGATCACCTTTGAAATACTCCCCTTGGGAAGTTAGGCACCAATGCCAGCACCTCGTACACCTGTCAAAGCAATTTGGGACTCTTTTTCTGGAATGGCCATCAAAGCCATCGTCATATTAGCCTTGACATCGTAAATGCCATCAAATGTCTTCTTTCAATATTTCCTTTATCTTTGAGTATAGGAAAAATTCACTGGGGCCAAATCAGGTGAGTAGGGAGGTGTTCCAATGCAGTTATTTGTACAGTGCTACCAATGTAAGTGCACAATGGGAAGTTCATGAACTTAATTGCCAGACTTCAACAAATAACAAATATAACTCTGATGGCTGCACAGCTTCCCAGGGGGAAGACTTAGAAGTTAGTGATATTTGGCAGTGAGGTATGTAGCACTTTTCTAGGCTGGTTCGTGAACCTAATTGTCAGACCTCATATTTGAGAGCTCTTCTTAGGAGATGAAAAAACAATGACTGCTCTTCCAATGCATCTGGGGCCCCAGAAAACCACACAGCCTGTCTCAGGACCTCTCTGCTTCTTCAGGCCCCTCAACCATTTCTTCCATTTTGTTTTTGCCACATGTCAGGAGTATGTCATGAGGAGTAATGTGGATCTTCTGAGATGGCTACTCAGCAGTACTGTACAAGTCGTAAACAGAGATTGTCTCTCGGATCCCTATCCTACGTGAGGCTCATACCTCAGTCTTTCGGGTGCTCAGCCTGGAGTCTGTGGACAGAGCACATGGCTTCTTCTCAAGGACACCACAGAATCTGACCCCCTGACTCTACTATCTTGCCTTTCCTCCGTCTTTCATTACTCTGTGTTGGCTAGAAATGTAGAAAAACCTTGCTCCTAGTTTGTCTCATTTTGTTTTTGAAACTTGCTTTCATAGATTCTGAATTTTTTTCCTCTTTTTCTGCTATGATAATCTATATTTAGGTGATGGACAACTTCTGGTGGATTTTCCTGTGGAGGGAGTTTAATGAATAACAGAAAAACTTTTAAGGAAAAAATATTGATTAATTTGTTACAGTATCAACCTGCCACCCACAGAAATGCCTATTAAACCACTGAGTGGAGTGGTGAGCAGGTTCTAGGATGCTGAGATAGCACATGTCAGGAGAGTCTGGCTGATCAGTGATTATGGTTGTCTTTCTGCTCTTTGTGAAATATCACAGTGTCTCTCAAGGGTAGTGTGGGCTGGGCACAGTGGCTCATGCTTGTAATCCTAGCACTTTGGGAGGCAGAGGCATGATGGCACACACCTGTAGTCCCAGCTTCTTCGAGGGCTGAGATGAAAAGATTACCTGAGCCTAGCAGTTTGATGCTGTGGTGGCCATGACCATGTCACTCTACTTCAGCCTAGGTGACAAAGTGAGACTCAAACTCAAAAAGAAAAGGCAGTGTGGCAATGTGATCAAATAGAATAATGATTATTCCCTGTGAGCTGACAATCACCTATCACAGGTGTACAAATTTATCCTAGTGAGAACTTGTCGTGGCCTCTTATCTGTGACAATGTTGACCAAACTATCTATGCTAGATTTTTCTTTTTCTTTTTTCTTTTTTTTAAAGCTTTGCTAAATCTTTTTAAAAGAAGTCCATTGAACTTTGTTCAACATGGTTTTTAAGAAACTATTTTATGATGGCATAAAATAAATTTATTGGCTGGGCTTGGTGGCTCAGCCTGTAATCCCAGCACTTTGGGAGGCCGAGGCGAGTGGATCAACTTAGCCCACGGGTTTGAGACCCACCCGGGCAACTTGGTGAGATCTCGTTGGGACCTCATTTCTTATTTCTTTCTTTCTTTCTTTCTTTCTTTCTTTTATTATAGAGATGTGGGGTATAATTCAGGGTTAGGTATATAAACATTAATCATGCAGGCACTCTTGATGAGGTATGTCCCTCTCTCCCCTAGCAGTTTCCCTCAACTGCCAATCTTACCCCCCTCCCCTGACTGTTTTCCAATATTGCCAGTCACTTTCTAATAGCATTATAATTGTTCAAGGTCACCTTATGAGTGAGAACATATGGAACTCAGTTCTTTATTTCTGTGATAAATCACTGAGTATGATCGACTCCAAATCCATCCAAGTTGCTGCAAAGTTCGTATATTTGTCCTTCTTTATGGCTGCATAATATTCCATTGTGTATATGTACCACATTTTTTTTGTATAGTCCAGCTTTGATGGGCAACACGGTTGGTTCCATGTGTTTGCTATTGTGAATAGAGCTGCAACAAACATACATGTGCAAGTATCTTTTTTGTAGAATGATTTGAGTTCCTCTGGGTATATTCCCAATAGGAGAATTGCTGGATAATATGGAAGGTCAATTTCTAGTTCTTTCAGAAATCGCCACACTGTCTTCCAAAGAGGTTGCACTAGTCTGAATTCCCACCAGCAATGTAGAAGCATTCCTTTTTCTCCACATCCTCGCCAACATCTTTTGTTGTTTGTTTTATTGATAATGGCTATTCTTACAGGGGTTAGGTGGTATCTTAATATGGTTTTGATTTGCATTTCTCTGACGATGAGTGAGGCTGAGCACTTTTTCATGTATCTGTTGGCTACCCATATATCTTCTTTTGAGAAGTGTCTATTCATGTCTTCTGCCCACTTTTTAAAGTGGCTGTTTGTTTTTTTTCCTTTTGGTG
>CAUYQG010077376.1:0-10062 GCA_963574415.1 Tarsius wallacei | reverse complement strand
AAAAAAAATTCTGATTTTATTTATTTATATTTAATCTTTAATTAAAAATAATTTTTTATAGATTTGAAGTCTTGCTATATTGTCCAGGCTGGTCTTTAACTTCTGGTCTCCAGCTATCCTCATGCATTTTTGGCCTCCCAGAGTTCTAGGATTGCAGTTATGAGCCACTGTGCCCCACCACAAATTTTTTAAAATTTCTACTTTTATATTTTTAGTTTGATAATCTTCATATTAATAACATATATGACTTTGTTGAAATTTTCTAACATTTCATTTGTTTCCAGATAATTTATAACTGCTTATTGAAGCAGTTTTATGGTAGTTGCTTTAAAGTTCTCATCAGATGTTTTCAAAATCTGTGTTATTGTACTGTTGATTTCAACTGATTATGATTTCTCACTTATTCAAATTGTGATCTTCTTGGTTCTTAGTATGAGTGATGTTCAATTGTATTTAAACATGTTGTCTATTATGTTATGACTTTGGATGCTCTTACATTTCCTCTTTCAGCAGGCAGTCTCCTGAATTTAGCAGTTTAGATTTAGCAGGCAAATTTTAGATTACTTGGTAGTCAGTGGTTCCATTGACAGTTTAATCATCGGAGCCCCTATGGTGTTATTTTGGTCTTATTGGTTTATTTGATGCAACTGGAGCTCCTGTTGACATTTGCTGGCAGACTGAGAGGGTATAAGGAGTTTTCCAAGGCCAGGCCACATGGAGCCTCTAGGTGGAGGGGAAGGGATTCTCCACCCCCTTAGGATGACAAATCTACCGAGTCATGGCAGCTAGTTGAGGCAGGTTCCCACTTGCTCCTGCTCCCTGGTAACCCAGTGTCTCTCAGTGAGGATTCTCCAGCCTTGTGGGGATAGACAGTGCTTCCAAGATAGGATGTTTGCTATGGGGGGTGGGTCTGAGGGAGATCCTGTCCTTTCCAACAACTGTCTGACTGCCTGGTGTCTTCTGGTGGATGGTGGACAAGGGGAGTCTCAAGACAGTGAGGTCAAAGGTGTAGCCAGGATGGGCACTCCCACTAAATGTTCTTCTTTCAGTCCTAAGTCCCTCACAAGCTCACCTTTGTCTTTCCATTTTCAGAGCACACCTTCTATTGCCTTTTGCATGATTTCCAGTGCTTACAATATTGCTCAGTGGGAAAGAGAAGGGAAAATAGTCTACACCTTGTTATTCAGAGCAGAGGTCTCCATCAACTCACTTAATCTGAAGAAATGACACATTTAGGAATGTTACATTTCTTGTTGAATTGACCTATTTATCATTTTGTTTTATCTATCTATCAATTATCTATCTATCTATCGATCATCTATCTATCTTCGATTTATTTTAATAGAGACAGATTTTTACTCTCTTGCTCAGGCTGCAGTACAGTGGCACAATCATAGCTCACTGTAACCTTGAACTCTGGGGCTTTGAGGGATCCTTCTGTCATGGCCTCCCACAGCTCTGGGATTATGAGCCTCAGCCACCATGCCTGACCCTAAAATAATTACTCTATCTTGAGTAATTATTCTTTCCTTACATTTTTTATATTAGTAAAGCAATAGCTTTCATTGGTTAGTGGCTACATGATATATGTTTCTTAGATTTTTAAAACTTCTTATGTGTTTATAATGAATTTGTTTCTCTTGTAAACATTTACAGTTAGGTTTTATACTTTATCAAGTTAACATTTATTTTGATTAGAGTGTTTAGTTCGTTTGTATTTAATGCAATGTAAATACATTGAGTGTAAATCATCATCAATCTTGCCATGTTTTCTATTTCTCTCATCTTTTATTTGATGTTTCTTCTTTTTTTACCATTTTTTGTATTGAGCAAGTATTTTTTATCATTTATTTTTAAACCTGTTAACTTGTAAATTATTAAATTATTTTTATTAGTACTTGCCCTCAAAATTACTACTTACATCCCTGAAATAGCTGAGTGCTATTATTCAATCTGGCAGACACGAGCTACATGTGGTTATGAAGCACTTGAAATTGCAAAATTGAGTTTGTGCTATAAATGTAAAATTATACACTGGATTTGAAATACTTAGTACTAACAAAATAATGTAAAATATCCGTGAATAATTTTTACATCTATTACCTATTGAAATAATATTTTTGAGACAGAGTTAAAGAAAGATGCAAAATTGAAATTAATGCATCTGTTTCCTTAAATTTTTTAATACGGTTATTAAAAATCTAAATTAAACTGTATTTCTATTGAAAAGTATTGGATTATGTTCTGCCTTTTATTTGCATTTTTACTCTTCTCTTGATGATGCAAGGATTTTAAAACTCCTTGACTTTACTAATATTTTGATTGTATGTATCTTAACTCCACAAAACAATGTTTGTACTGTTTCATCAGCCAATTTTTATATGAATTTACTCACAAATTTACTCTTTCCACTGCTATTGTTTATGATTTCCTATATTTTCTGGAAAAATCACGTCAGATCTTTTTTTCTGCAAGAGCTTTCTTTAGTAATTTTTTCAGTGTCATTTTTCTCATGATGAATTTTCTCAGTGATTGTCTAAAAACATTTTTATTTTTTCTTAATTTTTAAAAGATATTTCCAATGAGCAAAGATTTTTAGGTGATCAGCTATTCTTTCCTCACTTTAAACATGTCTTTACATCGTCTCCTTTTGTCCATTAAATCTTTTAAAAAGTTAGCAGGGAGTTGTATTGTTGCCTTCTTGAAGGTTATATACTACCCTATGCTTACTTTAAGGTTCTGTCTTTGTCTCTACTTCCCAGCAGTTTGCTGATGATATATGTTGGTGTGTTTTTTTCTTGTATTTGTTTTCTGTGAGATTTGTAGAACGATCTTCTCATTATGATTTTTAATCATTTTTAGGAAATTATTTGCTAAGTATCTCTTCCCCAATTCCTTTGTTCTCTCATTCTAGACTCAATTCCAGTTTATTAGACTCTTTCACTGTGCTCCATATGTCTCTTACTCTCCTTTATTTCCTATCTCTTTGTCTTTCTACTTATCTTCTAGTTCACTAATTGTCCTTCTTCCTTTATCTAATGTGTATTAATATATCTATAGAGAAAAATTTTGCCCTTAAATTCTTACTATCATTTATATTATGTTGGTCTGCTTCTTTCTTCCCCTTTATTTTATTTATTTATTTATCTATCTATCTATTTATTTATTTATTTATTTTTGAGTTGGAGTCTCACTCCGTCGCCCGGACTGGAGTGCAGTGGCCACTGCCGGCCACCGCAGCCTCGACCTGTTGGACTCTGGTTATCCTTCCACCTCGGCCTTCCGAGTAGCCGGAATTACAGGCATGCGCTACCACGCCCGGCTGATTTTTTGATTTATTGTAGAGATGAGATCTTGCCAAGTTGCCCAGGCGGGTGTGGAACCCGAGGGCTCAGGCAATCCACTCACCTCAGCCTCCCAAAGCACGGGATTACAGGCTGAGCCACTGAGCCCGGCTTTTTCCCTTTATTTTAAAGATGTGGGGTACACATCTGCTTCTAATGTTTTTATTGTCTTTTCTTGGTTTGGGGCTATTTGTTTCTGTTTTTTTGGCAGGTTTGGTAATTTTTATTGAAAGCTGGAAATAGTGCATAAAAATTTGTAGAAATTCTGGATTAAATTTTTTCCTTCTATAGAAAATAATTTAATTTTCTCCTGAGGCATACAAGGTATAATCAGATCAGTTACTTTCGGTTTGCCTTCAATCCCAAAGTATAACCTCTCCAAATTCCTGGTCAAAGCCTAAGGTATTTCCCAGGGCCTCTCATTTTTGGCAAGCCCTGAATGGCATTTTTTGATCTTCCAAGAATCACCAACCTTCTGAAATACCTGCTTAGCTTCTTAGCCTCTTAGAAGTCACTTGATGCTTGGCTTCTCTTATTCACTGTTTTCTGTCCTGCCTCTTTAAACTGATCTGAAAATCTACAATTATTCTGAGGAGAAAATAACATAAATATTACCTAGTTGATTTTTTTTCTTTTCTCTGAGAACTTGGTCCTCTGATTTTTATCTGTGTTAGTTTTATCTGACACTTTTGAACAACTGTCCCTGCAGCTGTGCAACTGCTCCTGCTTCTCTGGTTATTGTAGATGGGCAGGTTACGTCAAATAGCAACAACCCTATTACTGGTGAGAGCAGAATTCAATTCTGAATTCTCATCTCTAAAGTCTGGTGTGGGGAGAATGGAGCAACTTAGTATAATCTATATAGTTGGTTTAACATTTCCTTAAAATTTGTGAGCAATTAGCCCTTTTATTGTCAATTTTAGGACCTCATTTGAAGTTCTAATGCTCTATAAAATATCTTACTTAAAATCTTCTAAGCATTTATGACTAGAACATGGAAGCACTTGGAAAAGGAGATGAGCTTAGCTCCCATTCTAGAAAGTTATTAATAATTACATGAGAAAATTAATAATTATTATGACTAGTTTATATTGAATACTTAAAATATTATAATACTCAAGGCATCATTCTAAGTATATATCATGCGTTTGCTCATTGAACTCATAGCAATCCTTTAAGTTACTCACTGTTATTTTTTTTATCTTATAGATGGGGTAACCAAAGCCAAAGAGGTGGTTTTTTTTTTGAACTTTTAATTTTTTTATTTTAAACATGTGGGATACAATTCAGGGTTAGGTATACAAATGTTCACTTTGCAGGTACCCTTGCTGATGAGGCGTGACCCCCTTCCCCAGGCAGATTCTCACTACTGCCAATCCCCTCTCCCCTGAAGTTTCCTACGACTGCCAATCCTTTTTTTATAGTATTATGGATAGTTGTTTAAGGTCCACTTATGAGTGAGAACCTGTGATACTCAGTTCTTTGTCTCTGTGAAAGATTACTCAGTATTATAGAATCTAAGTCCATCCAGGTTGATATGAAGTTCATGATTTTGTTCTTCAAAGACGTTAAGTAGGTTAAGGTCACATAGAGGGTGAGCAGCAAGGCCCAGGAAAGTTATCAGAGCAGAGACTGTTATTGTAAAAGTCAAATGGAATATATTTTTATTTCAATATTTGGAAAAATCTTTTTATTATTCCCTTCAAATCTTGGTCTAATAAACTTAAGACATTCACTGCTTCACAGCGAGGGTACAATGTATAAGAAAAAGCCAGATAGTTTTGGCAGAAGCAAGTTATGTTTAGCAATTGGCAGAAGCAAGTTATGTTTAGCAAATGGCAGGGAGATTTGATGAAAGTCAGACTCTTGCTCTGCCTACGGGAGCGCAGCCTGGAAATGATGTGAGGCCTTAGAGGTATCATTTTCAGGAAAACCATGGTTTTCATCAGGGTGTTCTAGTAGGAGGGATGACTGAAGAAGGTGTCTAAATAGGTAGATCTAAGGAAAGTTCTCAAGGCCCAATTTGATTACTCTAGAGCAGAAGGGAGGCTCTATCCCAGAGACACATTTCAGGGACTTGGAGGCTGCCTCTAGAAGCTGAGCCAGGGCCAAACCTTTCTTTGGGAAATGTCCGTCCTTTACAACGTGGTTAGCCACAGCCATTCTTCTGGAACTGTGTGTCAGTTTGTATGGCTCTGCTTCAAGTCTCTTGTCTTTCTCTATTATAGTGGGAGAAACTGCAAAGTTACATGTCAAAGGGTACAAATACACAGAGGAGTAAAGAAGTGAGAAAATATTATCTATCACAGTGTGCACCCTGAGACTTAGCTTTGGAGATCAGAAAAAAAGAGTAAAAGGAAAGCAAAAATACTCAAAGACTATCTGTGCCAAAAGGACTTTTGTTTTCAAGATAGAGTGTGACTGTGATAATAATGTTTGAATTTAAAAATATATTCAAGAAATTGAGCTAGAAGTATATAGATATATATATGAAGATGGAGATAATTGTAGTTTAAATGAGTGGTTACCAATTTCTGAATTAATAGTGTCAGAGAGGATGGAGAAGAGAAGACAGATCAAAAAAGGCGGAGACAGATTTAAAAAAAGATGATACTGTACCAAGTTTGTGGGTGTGGGGTTTGAACAAGGAATTGCTGAAGGTGGTGCCCTGTTTTTTATTTGGTTGCTAAGATACTAGGATTGAGATGAGCAAAGTCAGAAGAATGATTTTGGAGAGAATGATGAGCTCAATAAGGCTCTATCACAATCATATGTCTATCAGTTTCTCATATATGTCCAAGCTGTTCCATAGCTCCATATTTCTAAAATATTTGACCCAACCTGTTCTCCTGGCTATGTCCTGCCTATGCTGCAAGTTTCAACTTACACATCACTTTTTCTGGGATCCATGTGTGGGCTCCATTTATGTTTTATGGATATCCCAATTTTACCCAGCCTTCCTCTTTCATAACATTTTCCTTTTTTGCAATAATTTTTTTTAGCTGTTTTCCCATTCAATTGTAATACTCACGAAGGTTGCCTGGAAGTCTGTCTGGCTTGCCATGTATCCCCTGTGCTGAGCTCTGTGGTTGTTTCATAGTTGGTGCCTACTGAATGCTTTTTGAATGAATGAATAAATTGAATAATGAATAAACAATGTTTTTACTATAGTCTGAATGGACCACCATTTTGAATTTGTTCTTTCCAGAAATGACTTATCTATTTGTCCCAAACCTTCATCCTTAATCACCAGGGAATATTTTTTACTGTCTAGTTTCAGAATAATATCTATATGATAGTACTAATATTAATGTTTTTCTTCTCTTTTGATTATATGGTTAATCTAGAGGTAATTTCTAACCTCTGAATTTTTAAAAGTATATAAGAACACAGCCTAGTGTAAGACAGGAATAGACAATACCTCAAACTGAAGACAGATTCCATTCTGCTTCCCCCATGCTAGACATTGCTGGCCAGAACAGCCCTCTTTCCATTGGAGCAAATAACGTTTATTTTTAAAATGTCCTCCTAATAATAATTGTCAATTAATTGAATTACCAGTAAGTTATAAAACTGAAAAAGAAATACAATTTCCATATTTAACAGTGTATTATTCAGAGTACTCCAGAGATACTCTGGATATATAGAATATATCTACTTACATCTATATATCTATACCTCCCCACACATATATACGTATATCTATAATTATATCTGTATTTTTATATGTACATATAGGTGACACAGAAATATGAGAGGATTTGGGTCACACGAGTGTGGAGGATGAGAAGTCTGCCAATAAGCGGTCTGCAAGTTGGAGACCCAGGAAGCCAGTAGCATGGCTGAGTCTGAATCTGAAGGTCTGAGAACCATGTAGCTATTAGTTTGAGGCCAACCAAAGCCTTGAGAACCCAAGGAACCACTGGTGCAAGTTTCAGAGTTAAAAGGCTGGAGAACCTGGAGTTCTGATGACAAAGATAGGAGAAGGAGGATGTCTCAACCCCAAAAGAGAAAGAGAGAGAATTTGCTTTTCGTTTGCGTTTCTGCTCTGTCTGGGCTCTCAGCCAGATGGATGGTGCCCACCCACACTGGATGAGGGCGTATCTTCCTTATTCAGTCCACTGATTCAAATGCCAGTCTCTTCCAAAAACACTGTCACAGACATACCCAGAAACAATACTTTCCTAGCTATTTAGGCATTCCTTAATTCAGTCAAGTTGACAACTAAAATAAGCCATCACAAGGAGTGATCTCTAAAATCAATTATTTGCTTAATTAAAAAAAGATACACTCAAAGAATAAACTAGAACCTAATGCAAATGGTTACCTGGAAGGGAAGGAGAATTAAATGGATGAAGAATAAAAGCAAGACTTTACTGTGTACATATCTTTATATAGTTTGAACTTTTGTAAATACTTGACATATTCAAAAAGTACACTGCAACTAGAAAGCACACTCCAAAATTGAAAGCAAACAGAAATAAATGAAACCATGCATTAATATAGCCAAAGGAATGAAATCATTATTTTAAGTAATAAATCTGTTTATTTTTAATTTTTATTTCAATAGCTTTAGGGGTACCAGTGGTTTTGGTTAAATGGATACATTGTGTAGTGATGAAGAAGTCTGAGTTTTAAGTGTATTCAGCAACCCCACTAGGGCACATTGATAAGCGATTTTTCATTCCTCACTGTTCCCTTCTGAATCTCCAATATCCATTATATTATTTTATATGTCCTTGCAGACCCATAGCTTAGCTTCTACTTATAAGGGAAAGGATGTGATATTTGGTTTTCTGCTCCTGAGTTACTTCACTTAGGGTAATGGTCTCCAATTCCATCCAAGTTGCTACAAAAGACATTATTTCATTCTTCTTTATGGTTGAATAGTATTCCATGGTATATATTGACCACAATTTTTTTTTTTTACTCACTGATCAGTTGATGGGCATTTAGGCTGATTCCACATCTTTGCAATTGTACATTGTGCTGTGATAAAACATGTGAATGCAGGTGTCTTCTTTGTATAACAGTATATTTTCCTTTGGGTAGATACCAAGGAGAGGAATGCTAGAATAATGGTAGATCAACTTTTAGTTCTTTGAGAAATCTCCATGTCAGTCATAAATTTAAACATAATGTTCAAACTATACACTCTTTAGTTGGTCATATTTGATGAAAAAGAAAAACTGCAAAGAACTTTTTTTTTTTTTTTGAATTGGAGTCTCACTCTGTCGCCCAGACTGGAGTGCAGTGGCCGCTCCCGGCCACCGCAGTCTCTACCTGCTGGGCTCCAGCGATCCTTCCGCCTCAGCCTTCCAGGTAGCTGGAATTACAGGAGCAAGCTACCACGCCCGGCTAATTTTTTGATTTATTGTAGAGATGAGGTCTCACCAAGTTGCCCAGGCGGGTCTCGAACCCGCGGGCTCAGGCAATCCACTCATCTCATCCTCCCAAGGCGCGGGATTACAGGCTGAGCCACGGAGCCCGGCAAGAACTTTTAAAATTTACTGTTACATTATATATTATGGTAGTAATATTAACACTTTAATTTTAAAACTTTTAATGAAGGCAAGTTTATGTTTTAAAGAATAAGTCTAGCTTACAAATGTAGAAGAAAGATAGAATTAGAAAAATTCTCACTAATATTCACAAGTATTAAATTAAGTCAGAAATTATACATAGTTGCTAAATCACATAGCTGCTAAGGTTTCTGTTCAACAGAATTCTTATAGTGCAGAAAGCAAAGAAAATTTGTAAAAATATTTTGATTATTGAAAAAACTGTACCTTTCAACGGAGAAATAAATGTTATTAGTAGTATCATTTTCTGATAATGTTTACCTTTTTATATGATACAACAGTCATTATTTCATTCTTTTTTATGGTTGAATAGTATTCCATGGTGTATATTGACCACAACTTAATCTGGAAATCAGCCTTGCAACAAATATTTAAAACAAATCTAATAAAATCTTTATACCTAAATTTTACTTAGGAGATACAATGATAGAGCAGTATTTCTCAATTATGGATGCACATTGGAATCACCTTACAGCTCTAAAAAATACTGATACCTGGACTCTACCCCAAAGATTCTGTAGAATTGTAGATATTTGAATGCGTGCTGAATATTACAGCATTATTCTTTAACGAGCTGTGATAATGATGATATGATCCCATACAAATGACAAATCTGATCCAAAGACCAACAACATTGAGATTAATGGTAGCTTTAAAATTCTTATTTGATATGAATTTGAAATTACCCTTTCAAATATTCTAAAAAACGAGGTTTAATTAAAAAATAATTAAAGCCTTTTCCTACTCCTTTGAAGTCACACGTTTCTTTTTCCATAACGCTTTTCATTTTCTGTGGTGATTTCATTCACGTTCTTGCTTATATTTTTAGCAGCTTCAGTTGCCTCTAATCACAACAGTGATAACCTCAAACTAATACCACATTCCTAGAGGGGTTGCAAAGATTGTCATTGTCAAGGTCTTGAAAGATGCAGGGATGGGGATGCCCACAACATCCCTATTCAAAATACAGATAGATCTTGGGAAATGACACAATAGCAAAGGATATGAACAGACACTTCTCAAAGGAGGACATCCGAGCAGCCAACAGACACATGAAGAAGTGTTCAACCTCACTAATCATCAGGGAGATGCAAATCAAAACCACGCTGAGATACCACCTAACTCCAGTCAGAATG
>CAUYQG010077373.1:0-21185 GCA_963574415.1 Tarsius wallacei | reverse complement strand
GTTGTGATCTTAATATCAGACAAAACAACCTTTAAGCTATCAAAAATTTTTAAAAGATGCAAAAGGACACTAGATAATGATAAAAGGTTCAATCCATCAACAAGAAATATCCATCCTAAACATATATGCACCGAACACAGGAGCACCAGCATTTAAAAAGCAACTAATAAAATAAACTAAAAAAAGATATTGACTCTAACAATATTATGGCAAGGGACTTGAATACCCCAGTAGCAATCCTACATAGACCATCAAGGCAAAGAATCAACAAGGAGATCCAGAATCTCAACAATCAACCAAATGAACTTAAAAAATACCTACAGATTATTCCACTCAACAACCACAGAACATACATTCTACATTCTACTCATCACCACATGGAATGTACTCCAAGATCAATCACATCCTTGGCCATAAAGCAAGCATAAACAAATTCCATAAGGTTGAAATCTTGCTATGCACATTCTCAGGCCACAGTGGAATAAAAATAAATATCAACAACAACAAAATTTCCCCAAAGTCCACAAAGACATGGACACTAAACAGCATGATGCTCACCAATTACTGGGTCAATACTGATATCAAAGCAGAAATTAAAAGATTACTGGAAGCAAATGAAAACAAAGAAACATCTCACCAAAACATCTGGAATGGCATGAAAACAATTCTAAGAGGGGAATTTATATCTGTACATGCACACATCAAGAACACGGAAAGATCACAACTGGAGAGCCTAATAATTCACCTAAGGGGGCTGGAAAGAAAAGACCACCAAAACCTCAACTTTAGCAGAAGAATCCAAATAACCAAAATAAAAGCCCAAATATGGGACATAGAAGACAAAAATATCATAGAAAACATAAACAAACAAAAACCTGGTTCTTTGAAATAATGAACAAGATTGATGGAACCCTAGTCAGAATAATCAAGAAAAAGAGAGAAAAATCCCAAAGAAACACAGTCAGAAATACAAAATATCAAATCACAACTGATTCCAAAGAAATACAAAAGATTGTCAGAGATTACTATGTACACCTATAGGGAAACAAATTTAATAACCTAAATGAAATGGCAGATTATTTGACATCACACAACCTTCCCAGGTTGAACCAAGAAGACATTGAGACACTAAATAGACCAATAGCAACACAGGAAATAGGCTCTGTCATACAAAAAATACCTACAATAAAAAGTCCTGGATGGCTTCCAGCAGAATTCTACAAAACGTATAAGGAGGTGCTGACACCAATCCTATTGAAAGTATTCTGCACAATTGAGAAAGATGGAATTCTCCACAAATTATTTTATGAAGCTAACATCACACTGATACCCAAACCAGGTAAAATCCAACAACAACAAAAAGAACCATAGGCCAATATCCCTTGTGAACATAGATGCAAAAATCCTCAACAAGATTCTAGCATATCAGATACAAAAACACATCTCAAAAATAATCCACCATGACCAAGTAGGCTTCACCCCCAGGATGCAGGACTGATTCAACATTAATAAGACCATAAATGTAATTAAAAACATCAATAGATGCAAAAATAAGAAACACATGATTATATCATTAGATGCAGAAAAAACTTTTGATAAAATCCAGCATCTCTTCTTGATAAAAACCCTCAAACACCCAGCCACTGGGTGGAAGGATCATGCCTCAAAATAGTAAGTGCCATCTACAATAAACCCACAGCTAACATATTGCTAAATGGACAGAAACTGGAAACATTTCCCCTGAAAAGTGGAACAAGACAAGGCTGTCCATCCTCACCCCTCTTATTCAATATTGCGTTGGAAGTCCTAGCTTGGGCAATTAGACAAGCGAAGGAAATCAGGGATATCCATATTGGAAAAGAGGAAGTCATGTTATCCTTCCTTGCTGATGATATGATCCTATACCTTGAAAACCCAAGAAAATCTGTCAAAAACCTGCTTGCACTGATAAAGGACTTTGGCAAAGTCTCAGGGTACAAAATAAATGTACAAAATTCCTATACACCACCACCAAGCAGGTATAGACCCAAATTAAAAGCATAATCCCATTCATAATAGCCACAAAAAAATCAAATACCTTGGCATCTTCCTAACCAGGGAAGTGAAAGACATTTACAATGAGAACTAAAAAACATTGCTCAAAGAAATTCAAGAAGACACAAACAAATGGAAAAACATTCCATGCTCATGGATAGGAAGAATCAACATTGTTAAAATGTCCATCCTACCAAAGGCAATCTTCAGATTCAATGCAATACCCATTAAGTTGCCAACATCATTCTTCTCAGACCTGGAAATGGCAATACAGAAATTCATATGGAAACATAAATGACCACAAATAACCAAAACAATCCTTAGCAAAAGAAACAAAGCAGGAGGTATCACACTTCCAGACTTCAAACTTTACTATAAGGCTACAGTAATGAAAACAGCCTGGTATTGGTACAAGAACAGGCAAGTAGACCAATGGAACAGGGTAGATATTCCAGAAGCAAAGTCTCAATTCCTCAACCAACTCATCTTTGACAAAGCCTCCAACAACAACCACTGGGGAGAGGAGAATTTATTCAGTAAATGGTGCTTGGGAAACTGACTGATCATATGCTGAAGATTTGAAACAGGACCCCTACCTATCACCATACACAAAAATTAACTCTAAATAGATCAAAGACCTAAACGTAAAACCTCAAACTATAAGAATCTTAGAAAATGCAGTAGACACCCTTATGGAAATTTGAACTAGCAACCAATTCCTATTCTGAATTCTAAATACCCATACCTTATGAAATAAGATAGACAAGTGGGATCTCATCAAACTAACGAACTTCTTCAAATCAAAAGAAACCATCAAGAGAGCAGGGAGACAGCCCACAGAATAGCAAAAAAATATTTTCCAACTGTATATCTGACAAACGCCTAACATCTAGGATCTACAAGCCACTCAAACGCGCCGAAAGGAAAAAAACAGCCCCATTAAAAAGTGGGCAAAAGACATGAATAGACACTTCTCAAAAGAAGATATATAGGCAGGCAACAGACACATGAAAAAGTGTTCAGCTTCACTCATCAAATCAGAGAAATACAAATCAAAATCACATTGAGATACCACCTAGACCCAGTAAGAATGGCCATCATTAATAAAACAAACACCAACAAATTCTGGCTAGGATGCAGAGAAAAAGGAATGCATCTACACTGCTGGTGGAAATGCAAACTAGTGTAACCTCTTTGGAAGGCAATGTGGCAGTTTCTGAAAGAACTAGAAATTGACCTTCCATATGACCCAGCAATTCTCCTATTGGGGATATACCCGGAGAAACTCAAATCATTTTACAAAAAAGATACCTGCACACATATGTTTGTTACGGCTCTATTCATAATATCAAAAACATCAAACCAACAATGTTGCTCATCGAAGCTTAACTGGATAAAAAATATGGTACATATATTCAATGGAATATTATGTAGTCATAAAGAATGACAAACATGGACTTTACAGCAATTTGGATGAATTAAAGTTGATCATACTCAGTGATCTATCACAGAAACAAAGAACAGAATACCATATGTTCTCACCCATAAGTGGACCTTGAACAATTATAATACCATAGGAAAGCAATTGGCAGTAGTGGGAAACTGTCGGGGGCAGAGGGTGGGATTGGCAGTTGAGGGAAACTGCTAGGGGAGAGAGGTGCATACCTCATCAACAAGGGTAGCTGCATAATCAATGTTTGTATACCTAACCCTGAATTGTACCCCACATCTTTATAATAATAAAAAAAAGAAAAGAAAATTTGAACTATAATAAATGGTGAAAAAGTCATTGATGTAAATGTTGACATGATGTTAGGAATGGTGCAGGGGTTTTTATGTCATATTTCATTGCAAACAGAAATTTTCAAGGGAAGATTTCAAGAGAAATGGCAAATCCAGTGCAGCATTTCAGGTGATGCTTTAAAAAATTCTTAGCACAGAAACAGAAGAAGAGTGGAACCATTGCAAAAACAGAGGTAAGAGCAAAGTTTACAGACCATATACATCAACCACAAAGCTTAGATTGCAGAGCAGCCTCTTAATAGCAATATAAACAAATCCCCACATATCAATAATTAACTTGAACACAAACAGAGTGAAGGTTCTAATGAGATGGCACAGAATAGCAAATTGGATAAAGAAGTATCATTCATACTTCTGTCTTCATGAAACATATCTCACAGGCTTAACATAAAAACCTGGAGAAAGAACTTCCAGGAAAATGGAAAGAAATTAAAAAGCAGTAGTAGCTATTCTTATATCAGACAAAACAGATTTTAAACCAACAAAAGTTTTAAAGGACAGTGAAGGACACTACATAATGATAAAAGTCTCAATCCGTCAATAAGAAACATTGATCTTGAGTGTATATGTACCTAATATAAGAGCACTCAAATTTATAAAACAATATCTAATTAAACTAAGAGAAGACATAGACAGTCATGCAACAATAATCAAAGACATTAATACCCCACTAATAGCCTAAGATAGATCATTAAGGCAGAAAACTAACAAAGTAATTTGAAACCTTAACCTGATGCTCAACGAATTCGATCTAATTGACATCTATAGAACTCTTCACTGAACAACCATAGAATGTACTTTCTTCTCATCAGCACATAGAATATACTCCAAGATTGACCACACACTCAATACATCAAGCATGAACACATTTCAAAAGGTCAAAATTATACCAAGCATCTTCTCAAACTACAGAAAAATAAATATGATCACCAACAATAGCCCCCCAAAACACACAAGTACATGGAAGTGAAATACCACGCTTCTCAATGACTTTTCTGTTAATTTAGGAATAAAAACAGAAATAAAAAAATTTCTGTAAACAAAGGAAACAAGGACATATCATACCAAAACCTGCAGAATACCATGAAATTGGTGTTGAGAAGGAAGTTTATAACATTGAATGCACATATCAAGAAAATAGATCTCAAGTAAACAGTCTAACATCGCACTGAAGGGTGCTACACAGACAAGAGCATTCCAATCTTAAAATCAGTAGAAAAATGAAAATCATCTAAATAAATTCCCAGTTAAATGACATAGAGTTTTAAAAAACCATACAAATGATCAATAAGACAAAAATCTTTTCCCATCAAAGGATACATCAGATTGACAGACACCTGGCTAGATTAACAAAAAAAAAGCGGGGGAGGGGTGGAGAAAATTTGAATAAACACGATTAGAATAGAAAAAGGAAATGCTATAACTAACCCTGAAGCAATGCGAAAGATTATCAGAGATTATTGCAAACATCTGTATGAGAGTAAGCTAGAACATCTAGCGGAAATGAAGAAATGTCTGACAAGATGTAACCACTCAAGATTGAAACAGAAAGAAACTGAAACCCTAAACAGATAAGTAACAATCCAAAAAAATCAACTCAGGAATAAGATACCCCCCCCACACACACACACAAAACCATAGACCAGATGTGTTCTCTACTGCATTCTACAATATATGCAAGGAAAAGCTGATACCAATTATACTGAAAGTATTCCGAGTAATAGAGAAGGAAGGAATTTTCCCTAGCTCATTCTATAAAGTCAGTAGCATCCTGATATCCAAAAATGGCAAAGACCCAACAAGGAAAGAAAACTTCAGGCCAATTTCCCTGATAAACATAGATGCAAAAATTCTTGAAAGATTCTAGCAAATTGCCTTCAACAACACGTTACAAGGAACATCCATCATGACCAAGTAAGCTTCATTCCAGGGATGTAAGGCTAAGTCAACATATGCAAATCAATAAATATAATCAACCATTTTAACGGGTATAAAACCAAGAACCATGTCATTTGATAACACCCATTTTTGATTAAAAAAAAAACGCAAAAACACCTAGGCATTGAAGGAACATTCTTCAAAAATAATATAAGCCACCTATGACAAGCCTGCAGTCAACATCATACTTAATAGACAGAAGTTAAAAGCATTTCTCCTAAGAACTGGAACAAGACAAGTATGTCCACTCTCAATCTTTCTATTTAACATAGTATTTAGCCCTAGCTGAGTAATTAGGCCGGAGGAAGAAATTAGAGATATCTAAATAGGAAAAAAAAAGTTAAATTATTCCTTTTTACAGATGCTAAAATTCTATATCTAGAAAATCCTACTCTGTTAAAAACCTCCTTGCACTGATAATCAACTTCAATAGAATTTCAGCTGCAAAATCAGTGTGCAAAAATCAATTATATTTCTATATACCAACAATGAACAGGCTTAGAACCAAAGCATGGACACATACCTATTTACAGTCACAAAAAATAAAGACCTTGGCCTTTATCTAACCAAAAAGGTGAAATATCTTTACAGTGAGAACTGCAAAGCACAACTTAAATAAATCAAAGATGACACAAACAAATTGATGAACATTCTGTGCTTATAGATTGGAAGAATCAATATCATCAAGGTGTCCATTCTACTCAAGACTATCAACAGATTCAACGCAATTCTTGTCAAACTACCAGCATCATTTTTCACAGACCTAGGAAAAACAATACTGAAAATCTCATGGAAACAAAAAAGAGCCCAAATAGTTAAGGCAATCCTCAGCAAAACAAACAAACAAACAAAACAACAACAACAAAAACAAAGCTGAAGGCATAACATTCTCAGACTTCAAACTTTACTACAAGGCTACAGTAACCAAAAGAGCATGATACTGGTACAAAAATAGACACACAGACCAATAGAGCAGGATAGAGAATCTATAAATAAAACTACAAACCTTCAACCAACGCATCTTCAGCAAAGTCAACAAAAGCAAATACTGAAGAAAGGAAATCATATTTAGCAAATGGTGCTGGGAAAACTGGCTAACCACATGCAGAAAATTGAAACTGTACCCCTACCTATCACTATATACAAAAATTAACTCAAAAATCTATTTATCAAGGACTTGAATGTGAAACCTCAAACTATAAGAATCTTAGAAGAAAACTTAGGGAACACCTTCTGGGACATCAGCTTAGTCAATGAATTCATGGCCAAGTCCTCTAAAGCAAATGCAGCAAAAGATAAAAACGACAAATGAGACCTTATCAAACTAAACAAGTTTTACATAGCAAAAGAAATAATCAAGAAAGTAAAGAGACAACCCATAGAATGGAAAAAATATTTGCAAGCTATGCATTTGACAAATGCCTGACATCCAGAATCTATAAGGAACTCCAATGAATTGACAGGAAAAAAACAAATAACGCCATTAAACAAACATATGAAAAAAATGTTCTTCCACATGAATCATTAGAGAAATGCAGCTCAAAACTACAATGAGATACCAACTCACACTAGCCAGGATGATGATCATTAAAAAGTCAAAAACACAAGTATTTGGTGAAGTTGTGGTGAAAAGGGAATGCTTCTACACTGTTGGTGGAAATGCAAGCTGATTCAACTTTTTTGGAGAGCAGTGTGGTGATTTCTCAAATAACTAAAAGTAAAACTCAGAGATCCCACTCCTGGGATATACCCAGAAGAACACAAATTGCTCTACCAAAAAGACACTTGCGTGTATATGTTTATTGTAGCACTATTCACAATAGCAAAAACATGAAACCAACACAGATGTCCATCTAAAGTGGACTGGATAAAGAAAATGTGGCATATATACACAATATAATACTACACAGCTATAAAAAAGAACAATATTATGTCCTTTACAGCAACATGGATGTTGCTGGAGACCCATCATTCTAAGTGAAATATTACAGAAATGAAAAAAAAATAGAATACCGCATGATCTCACTCTTAAGTGGGCACTAAATGTTGGGCACATGGGCTCAAGGGTAAGAACAGATGCTGGGCACTGCAAAAGGAGGAAGGAAGGAGAGTTAAGGGAAACAAAACCGTTTTGGTGACATTCCCACTAATGGACATGAGAGCTTGCTGGAAACCCAAACCTCACCTTCATACAATATACTTATGCAGCAAACCCTCACATGTACCCCATGACTCTAAAATTTAAAAATTAAAAAAAATAGACTAGAAATTCAGTAGCCTAGTGAGCAAGGACACAGCAGGAAAATGAGGCTAGAGCCAGGAATCTTAATATAAATGACACTATAAATATATAATAGGATAGAAAAATATCAGGAATTGTGTTTCCTATAAGGGCAGGGACCCACTATGGTAGCAATGATTTTTCTCTGGGTCCCTTTTTGGGATAATTTAAACTATCTTCTGGACTTTTTTGCATTATGTAAATTTGACAATAAAATAAACAGAATATTTGACAATTACTATATTTTGGGGGGGAAAATGATGATTTTAAAAATTCTTTTTTTAAACTTGTTTGCAACATTCAAACACTCTTTTCACCCTGATTGTAAGTCAATGGGTTTTAATGTTTTGGATGGATACACAATTATCATAATCAGCTATCAAATGACATATTGGTGCATTATGTTGTGGTGATTAAGGAAGGAATCGGATAGATTACATTGGTTTACAGGATAATTTGCTAAGTTTATTACAATTCATCTGAAAATGAGTACATTTTCAAAAATGTTAAGGAAGGGAGTATTTAAATTCTTGAGTTGAACTATAATATGTTTTTATAATTTACCCAATTTTTAAATTACTGGTTAGAAAGCAGCTCTAAGAACAAAAATAACTTCTATTAAACTGCAAAATTTAATGTGTAGAATATCTTCAGAGTTATTTCTCTGAATCTAATTGTACTATATTCATGTGCACCCAAAAGATAATTTTTTTTTCCACAAAGTCACACAGTAACTTAACTGCCTACAGTGAATGTAATAGAACAATTTAGAATGGTCAAAGATATTACACAGTATATAAATCTCAGCACAATAAGTATATACAGTAAAATTATTTAAGCAAGCCTTGGTCAGCTTTTACTAGGAAAATGCCTGTGTATTTGAACTATATTTATGTAACTATCCATGACATGTTACTATTTTTCTACAATGACAGCACTGTAGGAAAGAGATTATCTTCTAATCTAGATTTTATCAATGGCTTTTTGGATACTTGTATTTTTACTGCTACTGTTTTCTCTCTTATTTCTTTGTTCTAACTAAAGAGACAATTGGATATATAAAATATTGGTATTCAGAATGTCTGCATATTTCCAGACTCTTTCAGTTTAAAGATAAAAGTATAGTATTATATATGTAATTTGAACTCATGCAATTTTCTAAGTGTGTGGCAAAATGGGTCTATGGTTTACTGCCCTCACCTACATATCTATAATAGAAAACATTATTTTTTGCAGTTATTTGCTAACCTTCCTTATGATAGTACCATGTATTTTAGCTTGTTGTTGTCTTGTGACTCTTGCCTTTCCCTGCATAACCATTTTCTTTCCTTTCCCAGTGATCTCAGAACTGTTCATTAGTTTGCTTTGTCTCAAGGAATATGGGTGGAATTGACAAGTGCCTCCTTTGAACATAAACTTTACAAGCCTTAACATGGTTCTACTTTCACACTTTGAACTTTGGCGCAAAATTAGCATGCTTTATATAGGAGATGCTCCTTCTGCTTTGGCACCAGAGTGAGGAAAATATGCTTCTGAACAGGAGATAATTATAAGTCAATATTTATATATTGCCAATATGAGTCAATATTCATATGTATTGGGGGTGTCAAAAAATGCAATTTTAAGATGTCTTATCTATGTATTACTTTCAGTTCCCCATAATCAGAAGTGTCTGGATGCTGATGAGAACTACTTTGAGCACCTCTTATAATTGCAGAAGTCAAATGTGACTTATATTCATCTACAATTTTAATACAGTTTTCCTTTATTAAAAGGTGTATATATTTTTCGGCGCCCCCTGTGTATATAATACACACATACAGTTGACCCTTGAACAACATGGATTTGAACTGCATAGGTCCACTTATACGTGAATTTTTCTCAATATATACCGTTGGTTCTCCATATTAGAAAGTTCAGCGTCCTCAACCCAATGAAGATTGAAAATACAGTGTTTATGGGATGCAAAATCCCTGTCTACAGAGGGCCCATTTTTGTATCTATAGATTCTACAAGGAGCCTGCAGGACTTGAGTATGCAAGACTTTTGGTATGTGGGTGGGGGGCAGTCTAGAAAAAAATTCCCCCAAGATACTGCGGGACAACTGTACATGAAATGTTTAGTATTCTAAGTCAATGGCATTTGGGGGATCATTTGTGACTGCAGAATGAAGTAGCATAAACTAATGCCTAAACACTAATGTGGTCTTTTACAAGGTTCTTCTAGTATTGTTCTCACTCTCGCTCTCATGTTCACTCTCGCTCTGGCTCTCCAGGGTCTTGCTCTGTCAACCAGACTGGAGGGCAGTGGCACAATCATAACACACTGCATACTTGAACTCCTGGGCTCAAGTGGACTATAGGTACATGTTACTTCATTTGGTTGATTATTTTTTCTTTTTTGTGGAGATGGTGCCTTGCTATGTTGCCCAGGTTTACAACTGTCTTCTATAAAGGAATATGAAGGATAAACAAATAAGAAATATGAAGGATTGTAGGACGTATATGAATAAAAATGCAGATTCTAGTGATATATAGAAAAACATTTTGGAGTCTAAATTTTTCTTAATCTTTCTTATGTGATCCTCCCTTTTTAACTGTTTCTACTGATTTGTTTGTCTCTTCACTCCCTTTTCTTTTGAGACAGGAAAACTTTACCTTCCTTCCTCCTCTTATATCTCTTAAGTAATTAAGCAGGCTTCACAGTTTTCCAACATCTCTCTTCTCATGTCTCTTCACATCAAGAACCAATTAACATTATGTGTGTGTATATGTGAGTGTGTACACTGAATTAAATTGGATTAAGAAAAAAATCTGGTATGACTTCTTTTTCACATCTTTTATTTCTTGATTTCTTTGACTAAAAACACAAATTAATCTAGTGCAACCATTACTATTCTTTCCCGTACACTGGATGTTTTTGTACTTCTTAAAGTACCATTAGAAATATTATAGTATACTTGAAAGAACACTAACTGGCTTGAGAATTGAAAGCAAATAAGATTTTGTTGTTGCTATGCATTAAGTTAATTTAAAGCTGTAGTAAAGAGACTAACATGCTAATAAATACTTTTGTTGTTGTTGTTGTTTTTACCACTTCTTTCCATTACTTATCTTGTTGACATATGACAAACATTTTTTTTAAAGTATTTATTACAGATTTTTTATATAGTTGAGCAAGTTTTATCCTGTGAAATTAATTAACCTGAATACAGAGAGAGAGAGAGAATTTTTTTTTTTTTTTTTTTGAGTTGGAGTCTCAACTCTATTGCCCAGACTGGAGTGCAGTGGCATACTCACAGCCACCTTAGCCTTGACCTGCTGGACAAACATTTTTAAAAGGCTGGTGATATAATTCAGTAATTTAAGTTCAAAATTAAAATGTTTCATATATATAGAGTTTTGTATTACTCTGACTTTTAAACAAACCAATAAAAAACACCTCATCCCTTAGGAAGAAACTGGGAGTTGGGAACTTTTCCTGACTGGAAGGTATTGTGCTCAGAGTAGTCATGTATCTCCACTTTTCCTACTAGTTTCAATGTGGATATTTTCTCAGATGCCTGGCGTATAGGAGCCTTTCGACTGAATCCTGTTTTTCTCTTGTGGAAAACTGATCCGTGTGTAGGTGTTTATTCAGTGTGTCAGTGGGAGGAGGAATAGTTTGGAGCCTCCTATTTTACCAGGTTGCCGATGTCATTGGGTCCATGGGTTTTAGGTTTTACTAGCAAGTTGTTATGTTTTTATGTTGAGATTCATAAAGATTCAAAATCTATGCACCCACTGCTTCAGTGTCTTCTTGCCTCACATTTTTACAAGAAATATCCTTGATGATTTTTTATTTATTTATTGAGGATTGATTAAAATTCAGCTAATATGCATTTTTCTAAAAGACGTGTATTGTGACCTTCAAATTAAATATATACCTTCAGCAATACTGTTACATGCAACTGTCCTTGTACTAGGGCTGTGACTTTGCACCTATGCATCTAGATCTACAGTTGTGTGTCCTGTATAACTTCCAGTCTTCAGAAGAATAGAAGGTAGCCAAGAAGAAGGGATGAGATGATTGGCATTGCCTTTTTGAAATCATGAAATACAATTTGTTATGCATTTTGATAAAACCATCTTGTGACAGCACTAAAAGATTCAGTTAAATGATAAAAATCATAGACTGATGAGCTTACTTAAATATCTAGCACAGGTTTGAATAAATTTAGATTTCAATATAATCTGAAAGTAGAAAGCAATTAGAATTTTACCTTTGCTTTAATAAAGTTGTCTATCTGAAGGCACTGCATTTTTTTTACAACAAATTCCTAAGAACTCAAGGGAGCTCTAACTCCCCATATTAAATCCTGAAGTAGCTTATAAGTCATTGTTTAATATTTGAACATCTACGAAGTGCTCACATCAGTTCATCTTCTCTGAAGTAGATACATCTCTAAGAGGGTGCACAATAGCAGCTTAGCTGCAAAAAGTGAAAATGAAATTGTCATGTTTAATCACTTCCCTTCCTGAGAAGAAAGATTTAAGCAAGTGAAAATGGAATCACTCAAGTCAGAATTAGGCCAACTGCTGTGACTAATATCTCCGTGATGAAACAAGCTTGTTCATTTTGTATTCCAAGCACCTAGCACAGTGTATAAAGCATAACAGATACCCCAAATTTCCTTCTTAAAAGAATGAGTGAATGATTGAGGGGACAATCATCTTTTCTTGAAATAGTGAGTCACTGAGTGAAGAAACAATCTGATGGATACACTAAAAAATAGACCACCATAAAAATGTTCAAAAACAGAGAGGCATTTTAATAGCTTTAAGGGGTACAAATAATTTAAGATTACACGGTTGCACTGTATAGTGGCAAAGAAGTTTGGGCCTCCTACCTGTGTACCCTTTCCCTCTTCCCCTTCTGAGTCTCTAATGTTTATTATACCAGCCTCTATGTTTTTGCAGAACCTTAGTTTAGATCCAACTTAAAAGTGAGAACACACTATGTTTGATTTTTTGTTCCTGAGTTAGTTCGCTTAAGATGATGTTCTCCAATTCCATCCATGGTGCAGAAAACATTACTTCATTCTTTTTGACAGCTGAGTAGTATTCCATAGTGTATATATACCACATTTTCATTATCCACTGATTAATTGATAGGCATTTATGTTGATTCCACATCTTTGCAATTGTGAATTTTGCTGTGATGAACATGCGAATGCAGGTATCTTTTTATGTAACAACATTTGGTCCTTCGGGTGGATACCTAGTAGTGGGGTTGCAAGATCAAATGGTAGATCTACTGTTAGTTCTTTGAGAAATCTCCATACCAATTTCCATAGAAGTTGTGCTCATTTACACTCCTACCAACAGTGTATAAGTGTTCCCTTTTCACTGCATCCAAGCCAGCATCTAATAATTTTTAAATTTTTCTTAATAATGACCATTCTGACTTGTGTATGGTAGCAACCTATTGTAGTTTTAATTTACAATACCATGATGATTAGTGATGCTGAGCATTTTAAAATATGTTTGTTGACCATTTGTATATCTTCTTTTGAGAGATGTCATTGATAAGTTGCTCTGGGTCTTTCTCGTCACTCAGACTAGAGCGCAGTGGCACAATCATAGCTTACTGCAGTCTCAAACTCTTGGACTCAAGTAATCCTCTTGACTTAGCCTCCAGAGAAGCTGAGACTACAGGTGTATGCCACCACCCCTGGATTTTTCTATTATTATTATTATTATCATTATCATTATTATTTAAAGAGACAGGGTCTCACTATGCTACCTAGGTTGGTCTCAAACTCCTGGGTCACATGCATTCCTCCTGCCTTGGTCTCCCAAGGTCTCCCAAAGTGCTGGAATTACAAATATGAGCCAGCCCACATACATTTTTAATCACATAAACTTGTGTTTGACTCTTGTCTCTGTCATTTATTGTGTGACTTGACAAAGTTTATTCATCATAGTTTGTATTCTGTACATTGAAGAAAGTATTAGCTAGTTCACTAGGTTGTAACCAAAAATGTTTGTACACAGGACTTTACTACTATTACCACTCAATAAGAATCTGTTCCTTATCCTTTTCTAGGAGCAAAACTCTTTAAAAATATAACGTAAAATATGTTTACTAAAGAAAGCTATACAAGATTTCACTTTGTTATTTTGACTCTAACTCAGAGTTTCAGGCTTGATGCTGCTGGGTAAAACAGAAATCTAACCAGTAACTATTTTCATATTTCTCTCAGTCCAGTGATTATCCACCATATGCCATATTGATCATTCCTAGCTGGAGGCATTGATAATTATTAGCCTATATGCTGAACCTTCAACATGTTTTTATGTCAATATCAATTAAACAGAAATCACTTTGGAACTTGAACACTTATTCCCAGTCCGTGGGTTTTTATAATTGTTTTGTGTGTAAATTAGCTATAAGAAAGAAAATGGAGTAATTTCTATCCAAGGAAATAATACACTGTACTAAAGTCCAATTCTTAAAAATGTAAATACAAATAAAGTATGCCCTTATTGAGGCAAAATAGCATTTCCAAAATATATTTGAAATAGTAAGGTCAAAGGTGAATATCAGGGCCTGAAAGATGATGCCAAATAGATATCAGACATCCTCTTCCCTTTCTTTTTTCTCCCTTATTTCCTTATATCTCTTCTTTTCCTTTAACTATACCCCATTTTAGATTATATTTGAATTTGCATGCCTGCCAGCTTTTGTTTCAAATTTTGTGCTTAATTTCCTGACAACAATAAATAGAGGGAGATGGTGTCAGTCATATTATTATTAGAAAATAAAAGAAGCACTTGATTCTCAGCAAAAGCAAAGGTTTTCGAGATACTAGTTTCTAAAATAGTTTTCTTTTGTAGGACTTCATGAAAGAGAAACAAATAGCACAAACAGATTCCTGAATAACATTCTATGGATGTGGCCAGGCATCGTGGCTCATGCCTATAATCCCAGCATTTTGGGAGGCAGAGACAAGAAGATTTCTAGAGCCCAGAAGGTTGAGACCAGCCTAGGCAACATAGTGAGTACTCAGATCTACAAAAAAAATCAGAAAATTAGCCAGGTATGGTGGTGAGTGCCTACAGTCCCAGCTAATATGGAGACTGAGGCAGCAGTATTGCTTGAGTTCAAGAGGTCATGATGAGCTGTGATTGTGCCATTGCATTTCAGCTTGGGTGACAGAGTGAAACTACAACTCAAAAAAAGCAAATAAATAAATATACAAAATTTTTAAAAAATTATATGGCTAACACAATAAAGGGTTTTGTGTGGTTACTTCCCGGAATGCTCTTAGACAAAGGCACATTTTCATATTAAACTGCTACCTAGGGATTGTGATTCTTTGCTCAGTCCAAGTATATATTATGATAGTGAACTGGCTTGAAGAAGTATAGATTATAGAAATAGCTAATTCAAATGGATCAACAATGTATTTCAAATATGTTCTATAAATATAATTTATCTAAGTTGTATATGTGATCACAGCAGCCAGATACATTCTATGGCAATGCCTGGAGTATTTGTACTTGGACTTCCTAGGAGCAAAGTCATGATAGAGAGCACACTGAGAGGTTGATACCTTTTGTAGCAATTAAGAAGCCTAACCAGCATTTTATCTTAATTGGAGGTTTAATCACATACTGCCTGTGACATCTGGCATACAATTGCCTTATTCTGCTATTTAATTTTCTTATATGTGGATATCAAATGCACAATCAGAATAAAAATTCTTGGAGGGCACATGCCAAAAATGTTATATGTTTAATTCACTCACAGTTTCTAAGCATTAGATACATGCTTCATAAATGTTGGTTGCATGATTAAACCAAAAAAACTTCATCCTAGTCAACTAGCCTGGATCACTAGAGACAAAAGCAACGAGGGGCTTATAGTTGCCACACTTCATAGTTTGAAAGTAGTTTTGGCACCTATATTACAAAAGTATGGAGTCTATTTTAAGTGGCTTAGTGAGGCTACAGTAGGCCAAGAGTCCTAAAGATGGGTCATGGAAGATACACCACTTCTCTCTCGTTCCTAGCTATCGTGCTCTTAGAAATCTGAAGTGGGTATACTATACCCATAATCTTCAGATATCACACCCAAAGCTACCTTCTATGTCCATTTGGTTTACAAATGGAAAGAAATGGATAAAAAGAAAATGTGAATTTCTCTATATTCTCAAACCCAAGCAAGAAACTAGGTTTTTGTTCCCACAAATGTGAATCTCCAATCTTATTTGTTCTAGTCCAGTGTTCTTTTCATAACTCATGAATATGCACAAACACACTGTAGAGATAAATAAAGGCCAATCAAATAAGAAAAGCAGAGACTATTTATTCTGAGCCTGCTGTAGGAAGGAAGTCAGCCATCATCACTTCCATTCAGCAGTGACTGAAAAGCAGAGAGAGGAGTGGAAATGCTTTATAGTAGAAAAGGGAATAGAGGTTTCAGATATGCCCTGAATGGAGGCAGCTGGCCTGGGGAAGCTGGAAGGTGGCCACCTAGAAGAAGGTCATCCTATGTGATTGGTTGTAAGTTGGAACTGGGGACAAAGATTAAGAAAGTTGTCAGTTATGGATCAAGTCCTCCCTTCCTGGGTTGTTTACTGTAGATTAGGGGATGGTTTCCTGGGAAGGTTGCTGCAGGTTGTGAGTTAAAGCTCTATTTTTGTATGTAGATTGGCCATTGTTTGTATGCACATTCACTCTTTCAACACACACACATACACACATACATGCACATGCACATACACAGACACACATGCCGCACTATGTTAGAAATTCTGGGAATACAGTTGAATTGTAGGCCCAGAGAAAGAGCAACATTTCAAGATTAGGGGTTAGTTAAGATCCAGGCAACAATTTCTGAATCTAAAAGGATACCCTATCTAAAAGTATAGGTCAGAATCTTATTACTGAAAGAACAAAGGACGAGAGGTAGAAATAACAATTACACAACTAGGATCATGAGGAGATGTTATAACAAGGTATGTGAAAACAAAGGTGAAATCCTTATTGGCATTGGTCACAGACAAGAACCAAAGGGCTAAAATACGCCTGAGGCATTATACTGAGAATGTACGGCTCTTTCTCTTGGATCTTGGCATCAAATAAAGGATGGGTGGCGAATACACCATGGATGTTCACAAAGGAGCTGCAGTTTCAGTACTATCAAACATAGAAATGATGTCTGTATCTATCTAACTATCCATCCATCTATCTGTCCATCTACTTAAATATCCATCATTCCACTAAAAGAAAAGCAATGTAAGACTCTGAAGAGAAATCAACATGTCCATACAATTTTTACTGTCTTCCAAAGTTGGAGAATGCTGTAGGATATATTGGGTCAATTGCTGAAGACTGAAACCAAATCAAGGTCAGAAAACTTAGAAATATGGAAGAGATTAGACAAAGAGAACGGTCTATGCATATGTGCCTGTATTTTGGGTACAAAAAGGATGTTTAACCATGTGTTAAGCTTGATCTATGCATTTAACTACAGTAAATGCACAGAAATTATGAAGAAACCTACTTATCTCAATGTTAAACAGTAAGGACTATTCAAAAAATATAAAATAAAATAATGTTGCCTTGTTTGTCCTTTATCTCCAGATAAGTTTTTAATAAAGTGTAAAAGATACTTCAGGCCTTATATAGAAGATATACACCTGCTCTCTTGATGGTTTCTTTTGCACAATGGGAAAAAAATATTTGCCAACTATATATCTGACAAAGGTCTAACATCTTGGATCTACAAGGAACTCAAATGCACCAAAAGGAAAACAAAAAACACAACATTAAAAAGTGGGCAAAATACATGAATAGACACTTCTCAAAAGAAGATATATGGGCAGCCAACAGACACAAGAAAAAGTACTTAGCCTCACTGATCACCAGAGAAATGCAAATCAAAACCACATTGAGATACCACCTAACCCCAGTAAGAATGGCCGTCATTAATGAAACCAACAACAACAGATGCTGGCAAGGATGTAGAGAAAAAGGAACACTTCTACACTGCCGGTGGAAATGCAAACTAGTGCAACCTCTCTGGAAGACAGTGTGGCGATTTCTTAAAGAACTAGAAATTGACCTTCCACATGACCCAGCAATTCCCCTATTGGGAATATACCCGGAGGAATTCAAATCATTCTACAAAAAAGATACCTGCACATGAATGTTTGTTGCAGCTCTATTCACAATAGTAAAAACAAGAAACCAACCATGTTGCCCTTAGAAACTGGACTGGATTAAAAAAAAGTGGTACATATACACAATGGGATATTATGCAGCCATAAAGAAGGACAAACATATGGACTTCGCAGCAACTTGGATGGATTTGGAGTTGATTATACTCAGTGATCTACCACAGAAACAAAGAGCAGAGTACCAGATGTTCTCACTCATAAGCTGACCTTAAACAATTATCATAATACTATAAGAAAGGGATTGACAATAGTGGGAAACTGCCAGGGGAGGAGGGGTGGTATTGGCATTGGGAGAAACTGCTAGGGGAGGGAGGGGTACACCTCATCAACAAGGGTAACTGCATAATCAACATTTGTATACCTAACCCTGAATTGTACCCCATATCTTTAAAATAAAAAAAAATTTAAAAAGAAGATATATACCTTATAAACCAATAAAATCAATAATGCTTTCAATGATATATAATCACAAATGATATATTTGTATATATTACTATATTTCTTCTCTTGAAAGATGCAGTCAAAAGTTAGAACCCTATTCACACTCTCAATACTACTTAAGTGAAGTTTTATAACCTCTCTCAGAAATGTCTTTATTCATGTGAAACCCTAGACATTACATCCATCATTCTGGTATAAAATTTAGTCAAATGGTCAGCATGACTAATATGTTGATTCTGCTTGCTACGACACAATGAATATGAGTTTTAGTGACACATGGAAGAATTAGTAAGAACAAAACCTTCCAAATATCCTACTTTAGACAGCAGTTTCACCAGTAAAAATCACCATATCCTATAGTATAAAGGGTGTGAATTTGCTGTTGGCAGGACTGTGTTCAAGTCCTGGCTCTGACATTAACTTGGTTAGTAATGTTGGCCAAGTCACTTAAACCCCCTTGTTCTTTTTGTCACCTATTAAAATGGTACAGCTAAACTGTACAGAGGTTTTTTTCAGCACTTAATTTTGAAATTACATGTCTTTTTCTAAAAATAGAATTAAAAACTGAAATTTCAACAGAGATCAATAACTGAGTTGAACATTCATATGAGTTTAGTCAAAGGGACCAGCTTTTGAGTTCAAATATGGCATTTTTTTCATCATAAGATTCTGATAAGATGAAAAGGAGAGGAAAAACATTTACTAAGTATCTGATTTATATCAATAATTTGATGAAGTTTTTATATTCATTTTTACCAATTCTGTATAACAAATGAGAGAATTATGAACAATCAATTAAAAGGAAATTAACTAAAGAATGAAGAATTTAGATACTTTTCTTGAAATTATGTATGTATTTAAGAACAATATAAGAGTAATTCAAACTATTCCTGTGTGAACATAGCAATAGTACCAGCATTTACTGAGTTTCTTCAGTCTATTGCCAATCACTGCTTCACCTTGGAGCTCTATTTTGGGGGATTTTACCTATATCTGGTCAATTTTGCATTTCTCTAATTCTATGGTGTATCCAAATTTTCTTTTCCTGTACTCAGTATATTTTGTGACTTGAACTTCCCTCGCAGAGATAAAATGGATAGAAGCTATTTCCACCAAAATAATTATAACATGCAGCAAAGTTCAAGATTAAACATTTAGCCAGTGAAGCTGATATTATTTTTATTTCAGCAAAATAAATCAGGTTGCTCTGCCTCTAATATATAATGGGCATTTAATAAACATTTATTGCATAATTAGAAGAATAAACACATTATGAAGCAGTTACAAGGCCTCATTGGTACACTTCAGTATCCACTGACTATACAAAAATTAGAATTCAACTTTAGTATTTATCATTGAAGTGTGCGTCTATAATAATTAAGAATGCTAGAAGACAGAACATATATATAGTTCATATAGGTTACACGGGTGGCTAATAAAGCATAAACCTGGTACAAAAATAGAGCAGCCACAATTCACAATTCTGTAACCAGAAGGTTTTTCCTTTTTTAAGTAGTCTGGATAATTGCCTCTATGTTATTCTTTGCTTTTTTTGTAAGGATGCAGACTAAATATAACCTGACTCACCTCCTATTTTGGACTATCTTGCATGATATTTCTAGACTTTATTCTTCCTGAGTAATTTTCACCTTTAAAGACTACCTATTTGTTACTTGTATATAAGAAGCTGTGTTACATAATTAATATTGCATTGGACAGAAAGTCTGCTTAGCTAAGTTCACATCCATAATCATTACTCTTAAATAAAATATTCTATACCGAATTTTCATGGTTTTTCATTATTTTATATAGTATACAGTGGAGTGGTTTTTATTTTTTTCTTTATCAGATTTCACCTGATAAGCCATAATGCTAACCTCAAAACACAAGTATGGGATAACATCATGAATAAGAATATTATAAAATGACTCCATTGGGACTTGCTTTGGGCAAGGTAGAGCTATCCCAAATACATTTCATAATATTACAGATTTCAGTATATTGACATTGTTTCTAATTTTCAAAAAAAAATTGTGGGTTTTTTAAAAACTTTATTTTATTGGTGATGCTAATTGAAATTCTGCTTCCCAATACCTATTCATGGCAAACAAAATTCCACCATGTTTAAAAAATACTGTAGATGGCCACAAAAATCAAGATGAGCCAAAGGTCTGAACACAACATGAAAATTTGATTTCCATGTGTTTGGGTCATAACTTTTTTTTTTTTTTTTTGAGTTGGCGTCTCACTCTGTCGCCCAGACTGGAGTGCAGCGGCCGCTCCCGGCCACCGCAGCCTCGACCTGCTGGGCTCCGGCCCTCCTTCCGCCTCAGCCTTCCGAGTAGCTGGAACTACAGGCGTGCGCTACCACGCCCGGCTAATTTTTTTAATTTATTGTAGAGATGAGATTTCGCCTGCCCAGGCGGGTCTCGAACCTGCGGGCTCAGGCAATCCACTCAC